>JAOTQR010087122.1:0-35048 GCA_025774065.1 Solanum ossicruentum
CCGCACCCTCGACCCCCTTGGCCCCCCAATCCCCCACAAAACCCTACCCCCCGTTCTCCCCAACCCTTGGGGGGGGGGGGGGTGTGTACTAGGTGTAAAAGACCATGCAGTTTAATCATGCAATAAATTTGATTGTAAAACCATCAATAAACACCTTGAAAAACACCCAAGACATTCACATAAAACCCCTCATCAAATCGAACATTAGATCCAAGACTTAGAGCTCAAAACATGCTAAAACAACCATACTCTCATGAACTCAAATCACCGTGTAGTAAATTTTTCTTAAACATACAAGGCCCACATGTAAAATCAACTTTAAATTATGCAAATTGAGTAAAATGAGATTAGGGCACCATGGGTGGAATAACCCAATGGCTAATACCTAGATACCTTAGCTTTGGAGAAGCTTTTGGTGAAGATTGAAAATGGAGGCTTGAAGCCTCAAGGAAATCCTTAGTTCCGGATGAGGGTTTTGAGACTTGAATTTTGGAGTGAAAATATGGCTAAGAGTTTTGGGGAATATTGGAAAATGTTTAGGATGATATAAGGGTGAAATTTAACCAAGTATAGATAAAAATACGTTTGGGAACACTTGGGCCCAACACTTCGAATATTTTGGACTAACTAAAAAAAACAGGCACCATTTTAACACAGAGGAAGCGACGTGGATTCCTCTTTGCAAATTGAGTTGCTGAGATTTCATAATTGCTAAATGTTTGCACTTAAATCAGGGTTAGACCCTTTTCCCCCTAATTTGGACCCCCTAACAAGAATATGAAGTAGGATTTATGAAATAACAAATGGATTTTGAGATATATGAAAATTAAAATTTTGAGCATTCCGAGGAACATTTTTGGGCACTTTTTGGGGTCATTACAATATATCCCCCTTGGGAACATTCATCTCCGAATGTACAAGATACGTGTAAGATAAGAGTGGTCATCAACAAATCAGCCCCAACAAGAATGCAACATAACATGTAAAAACCATTTTCAAATTTTCAATATAAGTGCAAAATAACCATATGTTTTCCAACTTAAACATAAATGCATATGAATGATATAGGGGTTGAAATATGATACTTAAAATCACATAGGGGGCTCAGGAATAGTACCTTAGGCTTGAATGGAGTGGAAAAGATAAGAACAAAAGTTTTGCATGTCCACTTAGACCTCCCATGTAGAACTTTCGACTTATTGGTTCCTCCAAAGGACCATAACAAATGCCACCTCTTTTTTCCTCAATATCTTTATTTGCCTATCACAGATCTGAACTGGGACATCCTAAGAACTTAGGTTATCCTCAACAGCACCTACGACATTAAGAGGAATAATGGCATTACGATCACCAACACATTTTCTCAACATAGAGGCATGGAACACTGGGTGAACCAAATTCATTCCACCAGGCAACTTCAACATAAAAGCTACCTTGCCAACCCTCTCTATCACCTAATAAGGAAAAAAATACCTTGGACTTAATTTCCCCTTTTTACCACCTCTTTGTTCCTCAATCTGTTTACTTGCTTATCAAAGATCTAAACTGTGACCTCCTCAAAAGTCATGTTATCCTCAACAACACCCACGACATCAAGAGGAACAATGGCATTAGGATCACCAACACATTTTCTCAACATAGAGGCATGGAACACTAGGTGAACCAAATTCATTTCAGTAGGCAACTTCAACTCATAAGCTACCTTGCCAGCCCTCTCTATCACCTCATGAGGACAAACATACCTTGGACTTAACTTCCCCTTTTTAGTAGCTTTTTGGTCCTCAATCTCTTTACTTGCCTATTAAAGATCTGAACTGGGACCTCCTCATAAGACAAGTTATCCTCAACAACACCCACAAAATTAAGAGGCACAATGGTATTAGGATCACCAACACATTTTCTCAACATAGAGGGATGGAACACCGGGTGAACCAAATTCATTTCACTAGGCTACTTCAACTCATAAGATGCCTTGCCAACCCTATCTATCACCTCATAAGGACAAACATACCTTGGACTTAACTTCCCCTTTTTTTTACCAAAATAGACCACACCTTTCATTGGCGAAACCTTAAAATAGACCCAATCACCCACTTGGAATTCTAGGTCTTTCCTTGTTACATTGGCATAGGATTTTTGATGACTTTGGTCTGTTTCCAACCTTTTTCTTATACCCTAACCTTCTCAAGAGACTCATAACATGATTTGGCCCCAATAAAGCCACCTTTCCAACCTCAAACCAACCCACTTGTGATCTACAATGTCTCCCACAAAGAGCCTCAAATGGAGCCATATCGATGCTAGAGTGATAGCTATTGTTGTAGGTAAACTATATCAATGGAAGGTGATCATCACAACTACCTTTAAGATCCAATACACAAGCCCTAAGCATATCCTCAAGTGTTTGGATGGTTCTTTTGGCTTGGCCATCCATTTTAGGGTTAGAGGTCGTACTAAGGTGAACTTTGGTAGCAAGACCCTTTTTGAAAAGACCTCCAAAAGTGTGAAGTGAATTGTGCACTATGATCCGATATAATAGATAAAGGAAACCATGAAACCTCACTAACTCATGGATGTACAACCTTTCATACTCTTTAGCCCCATATGTAGTCTTAAAAGGAGGAAAGTGAGCTGATTTCCACATCCTATCAACCACAACCCAAATGGAATCAAAACCCTTTCTAGTCTAGGGAAACCCAACCACAAAATCCATATTAATCACCTTCCACTTTCAAGTGGGAATATCTTTGACTTGGGTTAGGCCACCCGACCTTTGGTTTTTGGCTTTGACTTGTTGAAAAATATTGCAACCGAAAATGAATTAGACAGTGTCCCTCTTGATGCCTATCCACCAATACACATCCCTCAAGTCTCTATACATTTTGGTGGAACTGGGTGGATAGAGTAAGAAGAATTATGGGCCTCATCAAGAATTCTTTCTCTCAAACCATCAACACAAGGCACACACAACCTACCTTGGTATCTTAGGGACCTATCTCCCCCATAGGAGAAAACCTCTATTTTGCCCTTGATGCGCTGTCAAAATACAACACATTTGGTGCCTAAAATAGGGGATTTTAAGAGCTCTTAATGCGACTATTTATCGTTTTTATGTGTTTTTGTGTTGTTCTTGCAGAAAAGTTAGGTTGGGATGATTTGGAAGAAAGGTTACTAATTTTTCCTGAATCATAAGACATGCGAGCTCACGTATGAGTCATAGCCGAAGCTACAAATCATCGGGTGTGTCATAGAAATAAATAGAGACCAAAAATTCAAAAATCTGCTAAGTGGAGGTCAACCCTACGAGGACATACTATGAGTCTTAAGTTGCACTGGACTTTTATAGATGGACTTATAGCAAGAATTGAAGAGCCAAAATACTGGACAAAGAAGTGACGGCCAAGACTACGGCAAGAACATACAAGTCATAGCTCAAGAAATGACTCGTACCAGTTTAGTCCAAGATGCCACGAACCTGATATGAGACCCTGACTACGACTCATAGGTCATCCTACTAGTCGTACCTGCGAGACTTATCTGCTACCAACTGTTTATTCTGTGTAAATTCTATGGTTATTGTGTAAATACTATATATAGTTTATGTTAGGGTTTTAGAAAGAGAGTTTGACTTTGAGATGTTTTATCATCCTCTTTTGAATCTTTACTTAGTTTTTGAGTTAGTTTATCATTTTCTCTTGGAAAACCCATTTTTGAGATTGAAAATCTTGCTTTGAATTCATTGTTGATCAATCAAGCTTTTGGGTTTGCAACTTGTGGTGCCTACATTCTTCAGTGCTTTTATTAGAACTCTCATTTATGTCTTATGTTAGCATGTTTGCTTGCTTTGCCTTAGCCATAAGTAGCTAAGCACCCACAACTTGGGGTTGTGAGAACCATGGGTTGTTGATTTGAAATAACCTATATTATTGCATTTCTACGATTGGGTTTTGCATGTATTATCTAATTTCCTTTACTGCGATTGTAGTTTGGTGGTGGTCAACACCAAATCCCGCCTACTATCACTAGCCCGACAAAGGTAGTGACGAATAGGAAAAGAGAAGTAGATGATAGGATTCGATTGATGTGTTCTCGTCTAATCAACCAAACCTGAACAAAGGGAGGTTGATTTGGATGTTTCATAATGTTTAGTTGGCACACCATAGTGCCCGAGAAAGCGCCATGGTGAAATTTGACCTTCACCTTTATAAGAGGGATGGAAGAACCTAAGTTACCATCCTGCATGTGAATTTTTAATTGTAATTATGTTGACTAGGGAAATCGAGTCAACAAACCATGATGAACATAATTACCAAGTTGTCCCTAAATTGAGTGCTTCCTCGCATCTTAATTTAGTGTTTATTCTATTTTGATTTTGAATCACAAACCCTCCCACCTCATTTAGAGATTTTAGTTATTTATGCATGAAATGATTAGTTATGGACTCTTGTAGTCAAGCCCTGTATTCTCTAAGGATTCGTCCCTACCCTTCGGTTAGGTTAATTGCTAATAACAACTGCTTTCTTATTGGAGCATGAAAATCAATCAAAAATTATGGCACCGTTGCCATGGAATACGACTAGGTTTTGACTTGAATTCACTATTATTTAGTTCTAGAGTTGATTTCTAGAATATCTTGTATTATACATTTGTTTTTGTTGTCTGATTTTATTTGCAAGGTGTACTAGATTGTATGTGCAACACAAGGAGCCAAGGCAATCCCTTAGATTCACTAAATTTGGAGATCCATTGACTGCCAAGAAGAATTGCTCAAGTAAATGAGAATATCGAGGTTGAGGAGGATATGAATACAAATGAGGATATGGGAAGAGAGGAGAATTCACAACCAAGGGGTAATAGGCCACAACTTAGGGACTTCAATGAAAATGCTTATGGATTGAATTAATATTGATTGCACTCTATGGCTATGGATGTTACGGGTGCCATAGTACATCCTTCTTTACAAGCAGATACTAAGTTCACTGTATCGAGTGAATTGCTCCAAATGCTCCAAAACCTTGGACTCTTCATAGGGCTACCTTTGGAGGATCCTAATTGACAACTTCAAAATGTGGTGTTTGTTAGCAAGAGTGTCATGGGGACACAAAATCTTTATCTTGATGCTATTAGTTTCAGGGTATTTCCACTATCATTGACTGGCAATCCTGCTGTATGGTTGTCTGATCTTTCTCCGGGCACTATTACAAGTTGGGATGAGCTTCAAAGAGTATTCCTTGAAAGATATTTTCTAAGATCTAAGAAATTGAAGCTCAAGGACCAAATCAATAACTTTGAGCAATTATCGGGTGACTCTATTATCACAACATGGGAGAGATTCACTAAATGCTTGAGGATGGTCCCCGATCACAAGATTTTTGATGATGTGTTGGTTGATATTTTCTATCGGGATCGATGAGAATAGTTAAACTTACGTCGATATAATCATGGGAGGAATATTTCTTGACCAACCATTTGCATTGATATCTACAAGGATGGAGCAATTGGTCAAAACAAATAGAGCATGGGGGCAACAGGAGTGAGGTGTGATGAAATCTTCTTGTGAGGTTAGCACCAATAATGAGCAAGCAAAGGTAAACGAAGAGATCATGGAATAACATGCTCAACTTCACACAAGTATGGACTTTGTTTTAAAGCAAAATCAAGCAAGTGTCAAGGTAGTCACCCACCAACCTCCAAAGGGTCCTACCTATGATGATCGATTCTTTGATGATGATTCATGTTTTGTAAGCAACCAAGTGGCGGGTTTCCGGAACAACCCCTAAGGGTCCAATCTAGACTATTGGTGGCTAGGGTCTGGGAATCAAGGTCGGAACTTCAACTGTGATGGGATGCATAGAGACAACCGAGGTGGATACTATGAGAGAGAGCAAGTGCCAGATGCCAAATTGGGAAGAAGAGTAGGCTATAGGAATGGTCCTTATGTGCCACCTCACAATCGTGATGCCGGATAAAGCAACTCTAGGATCGAAAAAATGTTTTAGAAGTTATTGAAGAGAGCCGACCACCTAGATGAGACTTTAAAGGGAATGAAAGTGGATATTCCAAGTATTAACCCAAAAATAGAGTTTCACTCAGTGGCAATTAAGCAACTTGAACAACAATTTGGATAAGTTTCTTCACAGTTGAACCAATGTCAAAAAGACACCACACCAAGCAATACGGTTCAAATTCCTAAAAATGAAGGGCATTGCATGGTGGTCATGACCAGGAGTGATGAAAGCATCGTAGATCACCCTATGCTGATACTTGTGGATGAAGTTGATGATAAAAGTCATGGTGGTGAAGTCGTGGTTGAGGAAAAAAATCCGAAGGTTATTGGGATGCAACAAGAAGAGGCAAGGGAGCACGAGATATTGCAATCAATTCGCAAACCCCTCCTCCTTTCCCTTAAAGGCTTAAAGAAAAGGAAGAGGAGGGAAAATTGAAATCCTTTCTCCAGATGTTGAAGCAACTCTCCATCAACATTCCCCTTATAGAGGACTTGGAGAAAATGCTCGGGTATACCTAGTACATGAAGGATTTGGTGACCAAGAAGTGCACTATGAGCCAAGAGTTCTCACAAGAACTCCAACAATGTAGTGCAATTATGACCAAATGCCTCGTGCAAAAATGAGAGGACCCCGATGCATTTACCATCCCGTGCACCATTGTCAATGTTGAGTTCGCAAGAGCACTGTGTGACTTAGGAGTGTGTATCAATCTAATGCCTCTTATTGTATGCAAAAAGCTTGGCCTTGGTACACATACCTTGATAAGAATGAGATTGTTATGGAGTGTCGAACCATTAAAATGCTAGAGGGAATCATTTCAGATGTACTTGTTAAAGTTGCTAAATTTATCTTTCCCGCAGACTTTGAGATCCTTGAATGCGAAGTTAATTTTGAGGTGCCTATTATTTTAGAAAGACCATTTCTAGCCACTAGGAGAGCTCTAGTGGATATGGGTTTAGGTCAATTACGGTTTAGGGTTAATGATGTAGAGGTAGTGTTCGATATTCTCCAATCCATGAAGCACCCGGACGAGTTCAAGAGTGAGGTATGGACCCTTGAGGATAGTTGATAAAGGAGGATGATGAAGTGGAGCGATGACATTAGATAAGATGCTTCTTAGGAGGCAACCCAAGCATTTTTGATAATTGTTGATTTGCTTTAAGTGTTCCATTTAACTGTTGAGATTCTTCGGTAGAAGGTTTGAGTTTGTAATTGGTTGAAAGACATTCATGCAGTTGTAATATTTTGGTAATTATTGTGTTTTGAGATTTTGTTTGTAGGTGAAAAAATGAAGAACTTAAGACCCAAAAAATGGCACTTAGAGCAGCCTCTATGATCAGGTCTACAAGTCATAGTCCTCACTATGACTCGTAGTCATATCTCGTAGAAAGAATCAGTGAGTATTAGAAGTTGGCACACACACTACAAGCCAACCTTACGATTCGTAGATTCTTCTACGAGTCATAAGAGGGGTTCGAAGTGCCTAGGTATGATCCTTGAATTTTTTTAAGTGTTGGGTCTGCTACGAGATCGAGACTTATGAGTCATAGGACACCCTATGACTCGTACTTAGGGACTCATAGCCCCGATCTACAGTAAGAAAAATCTGACCCAGTGTCATTCAGAAAGGGTCAAAACAAAATTTGACCCCAAAATTCATTTTCCAAACTCTAAAGACAACGGAAAATCATCGTTTATCATCCACATCATTTTTTCGATCAAAACACCGGCCACCCATATCATTTTCCAGCCAGGATTCCAGCATGGACATCATTTTCTAAGGTTTCGGTTTGTTATTACATCTACAATCCTTTGGTTCAATTCTGGTTCAATTTGGTAAGTTTGTTGGTTACTTTTTATGCACTATCGTGGTGAGTTATGCTTTAGATGACTGTGTATGTTTTTAACCATGAATTTTCAAGCACAGTTGTTGCTATTTTGTTATAAACTTAAAAAAACTAGGGTTGGTGTGCTTTGAAGGATGTTGTAATGAATTGAACCTTTTTTTGTAATTCTTTAGTAGGTTGTTGTTGTAAATGCTTAACCCCTTGAGTGTAGTGCCTATTTGTGTCTAAGCATTGATTGAATTACTTTCAGAGTTGGAAATTAGTTAGTGTGGGTGTATTCCATAGGTGTTAATTTTGTGGTCTAGATTAAAATGGTCTGAATGAACTAGATAGAATTTCTTGTTGTTATCTAGTGTGAAATTGGAAAGTATTTTTGTTTTTGTGTGCTTGATATTCTGCTAAAGTGAATTCAATTCTTAGGGATGATGGTTGTTCTAAATTTTTGATGTTACTATGGGATTGCTTATGTGCCAGGTATTTGATATTGTTATTGTGTGCCAAGTATGTTGAATTGTGTGTTTGGCTTGTGCTTTTCGTGGGAAAATATTAGTCACTACAGATGCCTTCTAGGGTAAGCTACGAGGCACTCCTATGACTCGTAAGTCATTATACAAGTCATAGTGGTCCCTCGTAGTAAGCATCAGTCATTTGTGGTTCATTCATGTTTCTCATATGAGACTTGAACATGACTCATAGTGCCTACTACAACTCGTAGTGAGGGTCTCGTAAGCTTATCTGGGTTCTGAAAAATATTTCTTAAAATGGATAACAACCCATATTACGACTCGTAGGTCCCCTTATGAGTCATAACTTTGCATCATGATAACATGTCTATAGGATTTCTGGTTCTGTGAGGATATTGTACAACTTGTAGGTCACCCTACGTGTCGTAACAACACTCGTATCTGCAAACCTGCAGTTTCATCAGTGACTATCTATTTTTTATTTGTTTTTGTTCCTAGCTCTTTGTTATGTGAATTGTTAGTTTAAAAGCTCTTATTACTTACATTGGTCGATGGTTGGTTTGCAGATATAATGCCTCCAAAGAATAAACGGGCAATTCAAATATTTAGGCAGAAGTTTGTTGACTAGTCCTCTGAGATTGAGCAATCTGAAGGCTCGGTAGAGGTGCATAGGGTCAAGATAGACCCCACGGCAAATGTACCTAAGACCCGAGCATGTATAGCCTTGGAACCCATGGAAGTTAGTAGTGCCTCCCAGTCTAAAGAGGAGGTACAAGAGGGTGAGGGAGATGGATGGGAGAGTAGCTTGCCACAGATGACTCCCACACATTTAGTGTCATAATCGGTGTCCAAGAGCACCTCATAGCTCAACAGGAGGAAGCACAATATCAGCCCCTGGCTGATCCCAGATGGTGTGTCATGGGTATGAAAGAAACTTAAGACCAGGGGTTGGAACCAAAGGGGTAAGGCATACTGGTCTGCCAGTTTCATGAGGAGTCCAGATTGAAGACTTCTAGATTAGACAGAGTGCCCGGATTGGACATTGGGTTAGATGATCACAGACTAAGATGGACCACGTAGCAACTGGGAAAATCTGCCCCTTACAAAGTCCGTGAGTTCGATGTGGCATTTCTTACTACACTCCACTAGGGGCTTTCTAACAACAAGAAGTCGATTGAGCAGTCAAGGCTACGAGTGGTGATAATATGGGGTAGGAAGGTTGATATCTCGGAGGAGATGATCCGACGAGTTTAGTTTGGGCCCACTTATAGTGTACCTCAGTCTACCACAGAGTACGATGGCCACATTGATAAAACAAAGAGAGTGGTGACTGGGAAAGACATCGAGGCAAGGACAAAGCTTCTGCAGTGGATTGCCATCCAAATTTGCAAGGCAGGTGTCAAGCCAATGTGGATCATAAACCTCGTAGTTCTGATTTTGAAAGCCCACCTCTTATTTCAGGCCTAGTTTTAGTGGTCTATTATTCATAGGTGCATTAGACCAACTATGATGGATAATATGATCACCCTAGAGAGGGGTGTTGTTGGCTAGTATTCTTGCTGGTTATGCTATAGATTAGGCCCAAATTATTTCTGAGCAGATTCACGAGGCAGCAGCTTGGACGAACACTTTACTGTTGTTTCTAGTTCTGATTCATCGATTATGTAGTGCAGCAGGTGTTCCTATTGAGCCCATCGGGACCTCATGTGGATGCCACACGCACCATGGATCCCAACCTAATAAAGGTTGACAAGAACCCGGTGGCCTTACCACGAGCATCTCCTCCTATTTCAGAGCCATTCCTAGTAGAGCCTCCGGCTCAAAATGTACCTCCAACTACTATCGACACTACTTCAGTGTCTACCGAGGCTACGCCAAGTGTGGAGATTTAGTCCATGCCATCCTTCAGCAGTCCAGCACTAGCTGCAACTACTTTACAGGTTGATTCTATTATTTCTGCTATTACTTTTCAGGAATTATTATGTAGGGTGGCTACATCGAAGTCAAGGATTTAGGCTTTATCAGCATAGGTCCGACCATGGGTTGAACAGATAGTACGGGACTCCGAGGAGAGGATGAAGCCAATTATTCGTGATCTAGTAGATGAGAGAGTCGGAGCGATGGATGCTCAAGTTGATGCTTTTGAGGCGAGAGTCCAGCAGAGACTTGAGGGAGCTTGGCTTGCTAACACGAGTTTAGGTACACAGGAGTTAGCCATGTTCAAGGATGACTTGTTATAGATGTTGGTAGCCCCTGTTGTAGTCTAGATGTGGCACCGGCAAGCGATGAGGCATTTGAGTGGCTAGCCGACCGTCCAGACATTTGTGGGAAGAGGCATCTTGAGCATGCTACTGATCTAGAGCCAGTCAGAAGTGGCTGAGATCGTAGGAGTATCCCATACCTGAGGAGGTGGTGCAGGAGTTGCTATTATTAGTGGCTATTCAAATAGATCAGGAGCAGCAAACCCCACATAGAGAGGGTAGTTTCGGTACTGCTACAAAGGAAATGGTGCCCTAAGACCCCACAGACCAGCCAAAGACCGGTGCTTGATGCACCATGATGTTTGATTTCTTTTGACCCCAGCTCTTATTTTGCCATGCAGGATACTTTGTTCTATTGTTAGACAACCTTTTTATTATGTTGGGTTTTGGATGTGTTTAAATATTTTTAGTTTGGATGTTCTTTTTACTTATATAGTGGATGTTACTTTTTTGTGTTTTTAGTGTATGTATATAATGTTTCTATGTTATCGTTTTTCTCTAGTTCTTGTTTTTACTTTGAGGACAAAGTATCCTATTTTGGTAGAGTGTAGGAAGTTATTGATTAAGGTGTAGTCTGAGTAGCCTCAAGTCCATAACTCCCCCTATTTTTGATCCTAAGATTTTCTTGTCGTGCTTTTTTTCCTTGTAGATATTTACTTTTCTATTGAACTGGCATGTTTAGGTTGTGTAGATAATGTGTAAATTCATAGTAGTATTATCTATGGGCATATACATAATTTTTTGATGTGTTTTAAATGTTTTGATGAAAAATTAGGTACCCTCAAAATTTTTGGGATTGTAGTTGTTGATGCGTTCATACATCTTTGAGTATCAGGCAATGTTTGTTTTGGTATTGTGAAGGTAAGCTGAGAATGAAAACATGACCTGTGAGTCTATAGTTGATTGTGGATATAATTGCCATGTATGTTGTGAGCTTATTTTGCTGCATTCATGCATCTTGTATAGACCCAGAACTTGCCTTAGTACTCTATGATTAACTTGGTGATACGGTGGATATGGAAAGGATCTTAGGCCTTTTTTCTTTGAGTGAACCCATTTTTAGCCTAAATGGCCCACCAGATGAGCAAGTGAATCCCTTGTTCCAAACTTTAGAGCTTCTCATATACTATTCTTTCTTGACACTTGGCTAACTTAACCTTGTTTTGATGAAATACCTTGATAGTGGCCCTAGTCTATCCTTGGACATGTGAACCTTAATTGAGGCTAAAAGCCTAAATTGAGGGTGGCTACAAGTTGCGGCCCTGGTGTGAGGAATAGATATTGTGTACTTCACCTCAGGCTAAAGTCTAAGTTGAGGGTGCCCCTTATTATGGTAAAGTAATGAAAATTTGGTGGTTAGTTGGGAAATAAAGAAAGAAATGAAAAAGCATGAGTCTAGTGAAGAAAAAGAAAAAGGAAAGTGCCTTGGATTGAGAAAAAGTAGCAAGAATTGAGTTCAGAAATAAGGCACAACTGGAAGTTGAAAGAAAGCACTCGAAAAATTCAAAAATAGGAAAATAAGGGTGGACTTAATGAAAAAGGTTGGGTTATGAAGGTCAAAGTTTTGGTAAGCATGGTTCAATGATAGCTTTTAGTCACTACTTGCCTAAAATGCCATACCAAAGACCCCTGAGCCTATGTTGCATGCTAGTAAGTCCTAAAGTGATCGAAATCAACTTTGTCACCAAACCGAAAGATGAGTATAAGGGCAAGCCTATGGTGTTAGTCATGGTGCATGAATTTCAATTGTGAGAGTGAGAATGCTTCCTCAGTCCCTAAACTCTAAATGCTTCTAAGTGATTATGAGGGACTTCTTTCCAATTAGGGCATTTGCACTACTTGAGTACTATATGACTATACTAGTGATTATGGATGGTTGATGTTCCTTAGCTTGTCATAGTTGGATTACCAGGTATCTCATTATATTCTTGTTCTGCTTTATGACTTTGAAATCTTATTTTGAAAATCGCAGTTGGGTACCTAAATCAAAGGAGTTGTATATGTCATTACTGTAGCTGCTACGTACTTCTCTTTGTCTGCGTAGATCGAGTCGTTGCTTGAGAACAAGCCACAATTCTAAGTTGAGGGTGTTGATTTGCTATCAAAATACAACACATTTGATGCCTAAAACAGGGGATTTTGTGAGTTCTTAGTGCGACTTTTTATGGGTTTTATGTGTTTTTGTGTTGTTCTTGCAGAAATGTTAGGTTGGCATGATTTCAAAGAAAAAGTTGAAGATTTTACTGAATCATAGGACATATGAGCTCATCTACAAGTCGTAACCAAAGCTATGAAATGTAGGGTGTGCCATAGCAAGAAATAGAGACCAAAAATTCAGAAATCTTCTAAGTGGAGGTCAACCCTATGAGGCCATCCTATGAGTTGTAAGTTGCACTATGACTCATATAGGTGGACTCGTAGCAGCAATTAGAGAGCTAAAAAGCTGGACCAAGAATTCAAGGCCAAGTCTATGAGAAGAACATATGAGACATAGCTCAAGCAATAACTTGTACCCGCGGGTAGTACCAGTTTAGTCCAAGATACCAAGAACCTGATACGAGAACCCGACTACGACTCGTAGGATGACCTATGGGTCATACCTGTGAAACTTATCATCTACTATCTATCTTTTCTGTGTAAATTCTAGGGTTGTTTTGTAAATAGCATATATAGTTTATGTTAGGGATTAGAAAGAGAGTTCGACTTGGATAGATTTTATCATCATCTTTTGAATCTTTTCTTAGTTTTTAAGTTATTTTATCATTTTCTCTTGAAAAACCCAGTTTGGGGATTGCAAATCTTGCTTTGTGTTCATTGTTGATCAATCAAGCTTTGGGTTTGCAACTTGTGGTGCCTACATTCTTCAGTGTTTTTGGTAAGACTCTCATTTATGTCTACTGTTAGCACGTGTTCTTGTTTTGTTTTAGCCATGAGTAGCTAAGCACCCACAACTTGGGGTTGTGTGAATTATGGGTAGTTGATTTGAAATAACGTAGGTTTCTTGCATTTCTATGATTGGAGTTTGCATGTATTATCTATTTCCCTTTATTATGATTGTAGTTTGGTGGTGGACAACACCAAACACCGCCTACTATCACTAGCCCGACAAAGGTAGTGACGAATAGGAAAAGGGAAGTAGATGACAGGATTCAATTGATGTGTTCTTGTCTAATCAACTAAACCTGTCCAAGGAGAGGTTGACTGGGACAATTGGTAATGGATAGTTGGCATGCCATGGTAGCCGACCAAGCTCTATGGTGAAATTCGACCTTCACCTTCATAAGAGGGATGGAAGAACCTGAATTACTGTCCTGCATGCACATTTTAAATTGTAGTTATGTTACCTAGGGAAATCGAGTCAATAAACCATGGTGAACACAATTCCCAAGTTGTCTCTAAAATTCTGTATTTCCTTGCTTCTGAGTTAAGTGTTTATTCTATTTTGTTTTTGAATCATAACCCCCTATGTAGAGATTTCAGTTATTTATGCGTGAAATGATTAGTAGTGGACTCTTGTAGTCAAGTACTGTATTCCTTATGGATTCGACCCAAACCTTCGGTTAAGTTAATTACTGACAGTGACATCTTTCTTATTGGACCGTGAACATCAGTCAGTCCTCTTTCACTAAGGCCTTCAATCCAAGCAAGGAGGAGTCTAGATCTTGTTTTGCTAACATCTTATCAACCAAAGAAGAATTAGCACCACCAACAATAACACCACCATTACCCACATCTTACAACTTAACACCCAATCAAGCCAATCTATGCACCTCCCTAGCCATCTCCCTATCACAACCATCCACAGAGCTAGTATACCCATGGACACTCAACTAAAAGCATCCGTCACCGCTTTTGCCTTACCTGGGTGATAATGCACAGTCATGTCTTGACCTTTGAGAGGTTCTAGCCACCTTCTTTGTCTCAAGTTGAGATTTTTTTGAGTGAAGACATATTGGAGTATCTTATGATCAGTGAAGACATCCACATGCACCCAACACAAATAATGACGCCAAATCATTAATGAAAAAACAATAGTTGACTCTAGATCATGGGTAGGGTAATTCATTTGATGCACTTTAAGTTGTCTAGAAGCATAGGCTATGAACATACTATTTTTCATTAGTACACAACCCAAACAAACTCTAAATGCATCACCATACACAACAAAACCCTTAAGCACATCCAGTGGTGACAATATAGGAGCAAACACAAGCCTATCCTTCAATGTTTGGAAGCTTCTCTAACATTCATCGATCCATAGAAACTTAACCTTCTTTTGAGTCAATTTTGTCATTGGGGAAGCAATGGAGGAGAACCCATCCACAAACCCTCTATAGTAACCCGCAAGGCCTAAGAAACTCCTAATATCCGACAGGGTCAATGGTCTAGGCCAATTTCTAATCACATCGGTCTTCTTAGGATCCACCTTAATACCATCTATCGACAACATATGACCCAAGAAGGAAACCTACTTCAACTAAAATTCACACTTTTCATATTTGGCATATAATTTATCCTCTCTCAATCTTTGCCACGTAACCCTCAAATGACCCATATGCTCGTTTCTACTATGTGAATAGATCAAAATATTGTTAATGAAGACCATAACAAAGGAATCAAGGTAGGGTTTGAAGACCCTATTCATTTGGTCCATGAAGATGGTCGGTGCATTAGTCAACCGAAAAGACATCACAATAAACTCATTATGCCTATATCTTGTCTGGAAGGCCGTCTTAGGGATATCCCACACCCTCACCCTCACTTGATGATCCTCGGATAGAAGATCAATCTTAGAGAAGAAGCTAGCCCTTTGCAATTGGTCAAACAAGTCAACAGTTCTTGGAAGAGCATATCTATTGTTTATAGTAACCCTATTGAGTTGTCGGTAGTCAATGCACATTCTAAGTGACCCATCTTTCTTCTTTACAAACAACACCAGAGCACCCTAAGGTGATTGACTAGGTCTAATAAATCCCTTTTCCAACAAATCATTCAATTGGTCTTTTAACACCTTCAACTCCGCCGAGGCAATACGGTAAGGGGGAATAGAGATAGGCTGAGTATCGGGAAGGTGATCTATACCAAAATCTATCTCCCTTTTAGGAGGGATACTAGGGAGGTCATTTGGGAAGATATCAAGAAACTCATTTACAACGGGGACCGACTCGATGGAAGGGACTTTGGACTCCATATCTTTAACCCTCACAAGATGATACCAACATCCCCTAGAAATCAACTTATGGGCTTTAATGCATGAAATGAATCTACCCTTGACCACCACATCTTGACTTTTCTATTCAAGGATGGATTAATTAGGAAATTGAAACTTGGCCTTGCGGGTTCTATAATGAATAGAAGCATAGTACGCATACCACCAATCCATCCCAAGAATGACATCAAAGTCTACCATGTCTAATTCAACAAGATCACAAGGAAATAACTTATGCAAAATGTAAATAGGTCAATTCTTATAAACTTTAATAGAAAAAATGGAGGCACCAATAGGGGTAGACACTTGATATGGCTTATGCAACAACTCGGGGACAACATGGAACTTTTTAACAACAAAAGAGGTAACAAAGGAAAGAGTGGCACCTGGATCAATCAAAGAATATACATCAAGATCAAAGATTTTTAACATATCAGTAACAACATCGTGGACTTCATCAACCCCTTTCCTTCCATGTAGAGCATAAAACCAGTTATGCCTTGGGGCACCATCTTGAGGACCACCTTTACCCACGGAACCGCATTTGCACCCCGGACTTTGCCACGGTATCTTGGGCAATCTATCTTCTTGGGAAAAAGCTCCCCACAACCAAAACATGCATTTGAACCCTTTAAACATGGGACATTATAACTCTTCCACATCTAGAACACACATCAATAGGAGCCATACCACTAATACCTTGAGACCTAGGGAAGTCATTGGCAACCCCCTTATTAGTAGTATGAGAAGGCCCTTGGCCTTCATGAAATCTAGCATCCTTTTGGAACTTACCCTCAAGACGGGCCCTCTTGGCCTCATGGCCCCTCCTCTTCCTTAGCTTTTCCTCTTCCATTTGCTCGGCATAAGTCATCAACTGAGATAAGTGCATGTCACAAATAAGCAAGGAGGACCGACATTCTTCACTCACCAAGTCAGAGACCCCCATCACAAATTTATTCATCCTAGATCTAGGATCAGCACCAAGTGAGGAGAATACTTTGAAAGTTAATTAAATTGAGGGCATACTCCCTAACACTCACAATACCTTGTTTCAAGTTCATAAACTCTACTAACATCGCTCCTTAAGCTCAAGACGAAAAAATTGATTAAGGAAGGCCAATTTGAATTCTTCCCAAAACACCACATAACTATTTCCTTTCTCACCCTTCCATTGCTTATACAAAATTTGGGCTATCCCTTTGAGTTGGTAGGCCACCAACTCTGCCTTTTCAATTTGGCCCAACACTTATGGTATTCAAGATTTTGTAGGAATCATCAATAAAATCTTATGGATCATCATCCATCTTTGACCAATGGAAAATTGGATGATTCATCATCATTACATCTCTTACTCTAGCTCCCAGGGTAGTAGCATGAGGGGATTGGGCCCCTTGCTTGAGTTGGTTAGCCACTACTTCGGCAAGCATCATAAGAGCCTCCAGGAGCTCACCATTGGTAAGGTGCTCCTCGGGGGTTTGGGCCTATCTTTCTCTAGTTGTTGGAATTATTAAGCATAGCAAAGAACAACTGTTAGGGAGGAAAAAATTATGACAACTCTATAGCACGACTTAGATCATGAAAAAGGGAAACATTTCCAAAAAAGTCACATAGCCTCCTATTTAAATCATGATGCGCTTCACAAGCATGAATAGATCTATCAACCTAGTTATCTGATACCAAGTTTTTCATGACCCAAGCCTAGGGCCTAGATGTGACACGATGAGTAGTGAACCCAAAGGAACCTCAAACAAGCCTAATCGGATATCATTACATATCCTTGGTTACAGAAGCGATGTAAAACAACATAAAGTAAGAATAAGGGGAAAAGGGGCTAAGGGATAGCTTGCAAAACATAATCATCAAGAGACAGAAAGTCAAAGCTCATATCATATATACATGACTTGTCCAACAAATACCTCTAAATACATATATAAGAGCGGGGGCCAAGACAAGGTAACCACGCTCACCCTCAAAGTCAAAATAGAACATAAAGTAGAGTGTCACAATACAAAGTAAGGGAAAACATAGACTAAGGTCCCCGAAATAGAGGATTCACCTACTAGCTTGAATAGCACCGAACTAGCCACTTGGAGGAGGAGGATGATCAACTTCAGCTCCAGTTCCTACATAGTGATATCATGTAGGCAATAGTATGCATTAGAACCTTTGAATGTACTAAGTATAAAGGATGCAATGCAACAAGAAATAAGCATCGTAATCAAAATGCATAACAATAGGCAATAGACATAATATGGCAATATGACATGTTTGACCAATGCTACAGTAAAACATGCTTAAATAACTCATACTCATATGGGATATCATATGCGCAAAATATAAAAAATAATATTTCTAAAGTACAAACTACTTGGTAGGTTAGTGATAATGTCGCCCCATCACTTAATGGTGAAGTACTAACCCTTCACTCGGTTAATGAGTACAAACCCCAAACTCGGTTGGTGATAATGATGCCCTATCCCCTAGGGTATGAAGTACTATCTCTTTACTCGGTTGATGAGTACAAACCCCCCTCTCGATTAATGATGATGCCGCACCATCATTAGGTGGAGAAGTACTAACCCTTCCCTCGATTAATGAGTATAAACCCCCATCTCAGTTATCTGGTATCTTAGACCACCTGGATTAGGCATGGTCTAATACAACATCTTATATAGAATTTATCATGTACATATGCTCATTTTATTATCATAAAATCAATCATATCATATCTCATACTTTTGACCTTCAATTCCACAAGAAACCCTAGTACGACATTTTATCAAACACTTGGGGGTATAATGGGGGTAAAAGACCATGCAATTTAGAGATGAAATCATGCAAGAAAATCTAGTATAAAACCATAAATCAACACCTTACAACACCCCCAAGACATTCACATCAAAATCCCTCATAAAATCCAATATTAGATCTAAGACTTAAAGTTTAAAACATGCTAAAACAACCATACTTTCATGAACTCAAATCACTGTGCAGTAAATTTCTTAAATATACAAGACCCACATGTACAATCAGCTTTAAATCATTCAACTTGAGTAAAAAGAAGATTAGGGCACCATGGGCGGAAGAACCCAATGGCTAAAACCTAGATACCTTAGCTTTGAGGAAGCTCTTGGCAAAGATTGAAAATGAAATCTTAAAGCTTGAAGGAAATCCTTAGTTCCGGATGAGGGTTTTGAGACTTGAATTTTGGAGTGAAAATATAGCTAACTGTTTTGGAGAGTATTGAGAAATGTTTAGGATGCTCTAATGGTGAAATTTGTCTATGTATAGATATAAACACGTTTGCAAATTCTTAGGCACAACTCTTAGAATATTTTGGATGAACCAAAAAAATAGGCACAATTTTAACACTGCGGATACTCTCTGGAAATTGCGTTCTTGAGATTTCATAATTGCTAAATCTTTGCTTTTAAATCAGTATTATACCCTTCTTACCCTAATGTAGACCCCTAAATAAGAATATGAAGTTGGATTTACAAAATAACAAACAGATTTTGAGATATATGAAAATTAAAATTTTAGGCATTTCGAGGCACGTTTTTGGGCACTTTTTGGGGTCGTTAAAGGGATAATCATCTTTCGTTGATTGAGTTGGCCTATAATAATAGCTATCATCCCATCATCGGTATGGTTCCTTTTGAGGCCCTTTCTGGTAGACGTCTTTGATCACCAGTTGGGTGGTTTGAAATTGGTGAGGAGCTTTGTTTGCACCAAATCTGGTAATGGAGTCTCTTGAGAAGGTTAAGATGATTAGGGAGAGGTTAAAGACATCTCAATGTCACCAATAGTCCTATGCCGATATGAGGAGCAGGGATCTTGAATTCAAAGTTGGCGATTGGTTTTATTTGAAGGTGTCACCAATGAAGGGTGTGGTTCACTTTAGTAAGAAGGGAAAGTTGAGTGCATGATATGTTGGACCTTAGAGGTTAATGAGGAGAATTGGCAAGGTAGCTTTAGAGTTGGATTTTCCTAGAGAAATGGAATTGGTTCATCCAGTCTTTCATGTGCTATGTCGAGGAAGTGTGTGGGTAAACCCAATGCTATTGTGCATCTAGATGTTGTGGGTAGCTGAAGAAAAATTGTTTTATAAAGAGATTCTGGTTCAGATTTTTTATAGGCAAGTGAAGAGATTGAAGAACAATTATGTGGCTTCCGTTAAGGTCTTATGGAGGAATCAACAAGTTGAAAGTGCTACTTGGGAGGCTGAACAGGACATACAAAAGTGATATCCTTATCTTTTCCACTCTACCCAAGCCTAAGGTATCAATTGAAGTCCAGTATGTAATTTCAAGTCTAAGTTCAGCCCATGATATATGTATACATTCATGTTTAAATTAACAAGTTCATGATGATTTTACACTTATGATGAGATTTTTGAAATGATGTATAAGTGCATTGTCACATCCTTATGTGGGATAATATTGTCATATTTGTATCTCTCATATACGTTTCTTTGACATTCAAGGACAAATATTCTCAAGGAGGAGATATTAAAGCAACCCCAAAAAAGTGCCTGAAAATATGCTTAGGAAGTGCTAGGAATCGTAACTTCTTATATCTCAAAATTCTTGTGTGATATCAAAAATTCAAATTCATATTCTTGTTCGTGGGGACAAATTGAGTGGAGGATAGTTCTAACCCATATATAAGAGCAATACTAGCAAAATTTTGAAATTGCAAAAATGCGATTTCTAGTGTGCATTCGCACCCTAGCGGGATGTGCCAAGGGCATGCCCTAGTGTTATTTTTGGGTAGTTTTTCAACTTTGGTCCAAGGCTTTTCAGTCTTGGGTCTAAGTGTTCCTAAACGTAAAAATACCTATACTAAGCCATTTTTCACTCTCATATCATTCTAGACATTCCCTAATACATACACAAACACTTAGCCAATATTTCATCTCCCAAATTCAAGCCTCAAACTTATCAAGATTTCAAGGTTCTCATTCAAGCTTCAAGTCTTCTTCTCCAATCTTCATCAAGTTCATCTCCAAAGCTAAGGTATGTAGGTTTCTTTCATGGGGTCCTTTCACCCATGATACCCAAGCTTTCTTTTATACTACTTTGCATGATTTAAAGTTGATTTACTCATGGGTCTTAGGTATTATGAAAGTCACTACACGCTATGTTGGGGTTTATGAAATTGTGACTGTTTTACTATGTTATCGACTATGAATATAAGATCTATTATGAGATTTGATGAAGGTTTTTGATGTATATTGCTTGAGGGTGTTAGCGATTATCTATTAATGGTTTTACATTGGATTTTATTGCATAATTTTACACTTGAATTGCATGGTTTTACACTAGCACTACACATCCGCCAAGTGCTTGATAAAATGTCTTGTTATAGATTCTTGAGGAATTGAAGTTCAATGCATATTTTATGAGTTGAATTACTAGATAATGATGAAAGGAATGTATGTATATGATATTATCTCTATAGTGTTGGGGATAACCAAGTCTCACTCAGGAGGTTGTATGCACGGGTAACCTTGTTGAGGGGTTTGTACCTCTCTATCACCTCGCTCGGGAGGTGGCAGGCCCATGCAACCTTGTTGGGGGTTTGTACCCATCAACCTTGTTAGGAGGTTTGTACTCCATCAACCTTGTTGGCTGTTTGTACTCCATCAACCTCATGAAGGGTTTTGTACCTCAAACGCCTCTCCAAGGAGGTGGAAGGCCTTGGATTGCACTAAGAATGGTCACTTCTTAACCATGTGTTAAGTTCTATATAAGCATGATTTTTACTTCAAGCGTCATTCATAAATGCCATTTTTTAATTTTATGCTATCTATTGAGTAATAATATGCATTTTAATCATGACGTCTATCTATTGTTGCATTGCAATCTACATACTTAGCACATTCAAATATACTAATGCATACTCTATATCTACATGATTTCACTATGTAGGAATCGGAGCAGCGCTTAATCATCCTCCGCCTCTACGTGGCTAGTACGATTGTCTCGCAAGGTTATTGGTGAGTCCTCCATTCCCGGGACATTGCTTATGATCTTTTGCTATGTACTAAGACTTTTTTCTGTTGTTTATGTATAGACTATCAGGGTGAGTCTGGTTACTTGTCGTGGCTCCCACTCTTATCTAGGTAGTAAAGGTGTTGTTGGACACATTATGTATCTATGTTATGAGCCTTGAATCTATTGTTCTTGATGTCTATGGTATGAAAGTGTTCCCTTAGCCCCAATTGCCCCAATTTATTATCTCTTGATAGTTGTTTTATTGCTTCCGTGACCAAAGATGTGTGATGATGTTCTAACAGGCTTGCTTAGGGTCCCTTCGGGTTCCCCTTGAGCCTTGTCACGTCTAGGCCCAGGGCTTGGGTCATGATACCTGCTCATGGAGTGCTTTGTGATGCTCGCACCTTGCTAGCTCAAACCACTACTAATCAAGTCAATCAAGGGGCCCAAGCCCCTTATGCTCCTACTCCGGCATCTTGGGTGATGGACTTTATGGGGATGAACCTACTGGAGTTCTATGGGTCTAAAGTGGATAAGGACCCTCAAGAATTTGTTGATGAGGTGTACAAAGTGTTGGCTATTATAGGTGTTAGATCGGAAGAGAAGACAAAGTTGGCGGCTTACCAACTCAAGGGGTGACCCAAATATTGTATACTCAATGGAAGGAGGAGAAGGGGAACAATAATGATTCTTTGGGAGGAGTTTCAGGCGGCTTTCCTCAACTGGTTATTTAATCATGAGCTTAGGGAGGCCAAAATTATGGAGATAATAAATTTGAAGCAAGGTACTAGGAGGGTGAGGGAGTATGCCTTCAAGTTTAACCAACTCCCTAAATATGTTCCACACTTGGTTGCCGAGTCGAGGTCTAAAGGTCTTCTCATGTTCCTAGTGAGAGATTTGCTAATGACTAACCAAGGACCCAAGGAGTTAGTGGTGTGGTGCCTAGACCCAAGCATCCAAGATGTGGTAGAGGCCACAATAGTCTATGTTTGAGGGACACTAATGCTTCCTATAGTTGTGGAGAGGTGGGTCACAAGTAGGTTGATTGTCCTCTGAATGAAAATAAGGTAAAGATGTTTTTCCACAAGGCCAGGGTGCAAATGTGGTTCCTTTGGGGAAAGGAGGCCAATAAGGTAGTACCCTAAGGAACAATCAGTTCTATCCACTCCAATGGAGAAAAGGGTTGATGAAGTTCCCGATGTCGTCACGGGTATGTTAAAAGTCTTTGATTTTGATGTGTATGCATTGATAGACCCGGGTGCCACTCTTTCGTTTGTTACTCCTTTTGTTGCCAAAAAGTTTCATGTTAAGTCCAAATTGTTGTGTGTCTTATGAGGTGTCTACTCCAATTGGTGCATCTATTATTGTTAGAAAAGTCTATAGAAATTGTCCTGTTTGCATTTTGCATTAAAAATTGCCTTGTGATCTTCTTTAGTTGATATGGTGGATTTTGATGTCATTCTTGGGATGGATTGGTTGCACACATTTTATGCTTTTATTGATTGTAGAACCCGTAGAGTCAAGTTTTGATTCCTAAATAAACCCGTTCTTGAGCGGGGGAGTCATGATGTGGTGGTCAACGGTAGGTTTATTGATGTAATGTCAAAATACAACATATTTGATGCCTAAAACAAGGGATTTTTGTGAGTTATTAATGTGACTTTTTATGGTTTTTATGTCTTTTTATGTTGTTCTTGCAGAAAAGTTAGGTTGGCATGATTTTGGAGAAAAATTGCAGATTTTACTGAAGCATAGGACAAACGAGCTCACCTACAAGTTGTAGCCCAAGCTATGAGTCGTAGGGTGTGTAGTAGTAAGAAATAGAGACAAAAAAATCAGAAATCTACTAAGTGGTCACCCCTACAAGGCCATCCTACGAGTCATAAGTCTTACCACGACTCATATGGGTGGACTTGTAGAAGGAATCAAAGAGCGAAAATGTTGGACCAAAAAACCTTAAGGCCTAGTCTACGAGATAAAGATACGTGTTGTGTCCCAAACAATGACTTATATCAGTGGGTCATACCAGCTGAGTCTAAGAGGCCAAGATCCTGATATGAGACCCCAACTGTGACTCGTAGGCCACCCTACTAGTCATACATGTGAGGTGTACCAGCTGCCAACTGTCTTTTTTTTGGATTTTTACGGTTCATTTGTCAGCATTATAAATACATTAAGTTACGATTTTACTTAGGAAGAGACATTGTAGACTTAGAACTTGCCTTTGAATATACTCTTAAGAATATTTTAGGGTTTTGTATTACTTTATTATTTTCACTGGTAAAACCCATTTTGGAATTGCAAATCTTGCCTTATACACTTTGTCAATCTATCAAGCTTTTGGGTTTGCAACTTATGATGTCCACATTCTTCATTTCTTATGGTAAGGTCAACTATGTCTTGTATTTCCATTTTTGTTGGTTTTGCCTTAGCCATGAGTAACAAAGCACCTACAACATGGGATTGTGGGGACCATGGGTAGTTAACTTAAGATGACTTAGGTTTATTGCATCTCTACAATTGGGGTTTCACATGTACTATTTATTTCTCTTCATACTGATTGTTGTTTGGTGGTGGCCAACACCAAACACCGCCTACTATCACTTTCCCGACCAAGGTAGTGACGAATAGGAAAAAGGGAAATAGATGAAGGGATTTGATGATGTGTTCTCGTCTACTCAACCAAACCTGACCAAGGGGAGGTTGACAGGGGCAATAGGTAATGGTTAGTTGCCATATCATGGTATCCGACCAGGCGCCATGATGAAATTCAACCTTCACTTTCACAAGAGGGATGGAAGAACCTAAGTTACCATCCTGCATGCGAATCTCCAATTGTAGTTATGTTATCTTGGATAATCGAGTTAACGAACCTTGGGGAATATAATTCCCAAGTTGTCCCTAAAAGTAAGTGTTTCCCTGCATCATAGTATATGTTTATTTTACATTTTTTGAATCATAAACCCCCCTACATTTAGAGATTTTAGTTATTTATGCTTGAAATGATTAGCAGTGGACTCTTGTAGTCAAGACCTGCATTCCATATGGATTTGACCCTAACTTTCGGTTAGATTGATTGCTGACAGTGACTTCTTTCTTATCGGAGCGTGAACATCATCATTTCTCTCTTGCATTAAAGCCCAAAAGTTGATCTCTAAGGGATGTCTCTATCATCTTATGAGGGTTAGGGATGTTGAGTCCAATGTCCTTCCTATAGAATCGGTTCAGTTGGTAAATGAGTTTATTGATGTCTTTCCTAGTGACCTTCTCGATGTTTCTCGTGAAAGGGAAATAGACTTTGGTATAGACGTCCTTCTCGATACTCAACCGAATTTTATACCCCCTTACCGTATAGCCTCGATGGATCTAAAGGAGCAATTGAGGGATTTGTTGGAGAACGATTTAATTAGGCCTAATTATTCACTTTGGGGTGCACCGATGTTGTTTGTGAAGAAGAAGGATGGTTCTCTTAGGATGTATATTGACTTCCGACAAGTTAATAAAGTCACAATCAAGAATAAGTACCCTCTGTGAAGGATTGATGATCTTTTCGACAAATTTCAAGGGGCTAGTCACTTCTCTAAGATTGATCTTCAGTTCGGGCACCACCAAGTGAAAATGAGGGAGTGTGACATTCCCAACACTATCTTCTGGACTAGATACGGGCATTATGAATTTGTGGTTATGTCTTTAGGGTTGACCAATGCAGCGACTATTTTCATGGATCTTATGAATAGGATCTTTAAAACTTACCTTGATTTTTTTGTTGTTGTTTTCATTGATGATATTTTGATTTACTCTCATAGTGAGGAGGAGCATGTGAGTCATTTGAGGGTGGTGGTTCAAAGATTGAGAGAAGAGAAGTTGTATGTCAAGTATGAAAGGTGTGAATTTTTGTTAAAAGAGGTTACCTTTCTAGGTTATGTGGTGTCAGGGGATGGTATTAAGGTGGATCCTAGGAAAATGAAGATGATTAGAAATCTGCCTAGACCTTTAACCTTGTCGAATATTAGAAGATTTATATGCTTAGCGGGTAATCACCAGAGATTTATGAATGGGTGCTCTTCTACTGCTTCTCTGATGACTAAGTTGACTCAAAAAAAGGTCAAATTTTTGTGGACCGATAAGAGTGAATAAAGTTTCAAAACTTTGAAAGATAAGCTTGTCTCTACTCCTATCTTGTCTCTACCGGAAGGGTAGGAGGGGTTTGTTTTGTATTGTGATGACTCTCGAATTGGTTTAGGTTGTGTTTTGATGCAAAATCGTAAGGTGATAGCCTATACTTCTAGGAAACTCAAGGTGCATGAGAAGAATTATCCAACTCATGATCTTGAATTAGCCGCATCATTATTTGTATGTGGTGCATATTGATGTGTTTACCAATCATAAGAGTCTTCAATATGTGTTCACTCAAAAAGATCTCAATTTGAGACACGAAAGGTGGTTAGAACATCTTAAGGATTATGATATGAGTTTGCATTATCATCCCGATAAAGCTAATATTGTGGTCGATGCTTTGAGTAGGGTCTAGCTCATGTTGATAATGGTGGCAAAGTGGTAGCCAGAGAAGACCATCAGTTGACTAGATTGGGGGATAGGTTAAAAGAGGTTGATAATGGTGGTATTATGGTTGTTTATGGTTCAAAATCTTCCTTGGTTGATGAGGTAAAAGTGAAGCAAGATCTTGACCCTGCATTGTTAGAATTGAAGGCCTTGGTGAGAGAAGGCAAGGTGGAGGTTTTCTCCTATGGGGGAGATGGTGCCCTTTGGTACCAAGGTAGGTTGTGTGTGCATTGTGTGGATGACTTGAGAAAGATGATTCTTGATGAGGTTCATAATTCTTTCTATTTTATTCACCCCAGTTCTACCAAGATGTACAAAGATTTGAGGGATGTGTTTTTGTGGGCAGGTGTGAAGAAGGACATTGAAAAATTTGTATCCGATTGTCATAGTTGCCAACAAGTTAAAGCTGAGCATCAAAGGCTGGGTGGCCTAACACAAGATATAGAGATCCCAATTTGGAACAGGGAGGAAATTAACATGGATTTTGTTGTTGCGTTGCCTAAGACTAGAAAGGGTTTTGATTTTATTTGGGTTGTGGTTGATAGAATAATAAAGTTAGCTCATTACCTATTGGTTAAGACTACTTATGGGGCTGAAGATTATGCTAGATTGTACATTCATGAGTTAGTTATATTGCATGGGTGCCTTTGTCTATCATATCAAATTGTGATGCTCAATTCGCATCACACATTTGGTGGTTCTTCCAAAGAGGTCTTGGTACTAAGGTAAAGTTTTGTACGACCTTTCATCCTCAAACGGATGGCCAAGCCATAAGAAGTATCCAAACTCTTGAGAATATGCTTAGAGCTTGTATTTTGGAATGTAATGGTAGTTAGGATGATCGCCTTCCATTGATTGAGTTTACTTATAGTAATATTATTCTAGCATTGGTAAGGCTCCTTTTGAGGCTCTCAATGGTAGATGATGTAGGTCCCTAGTTGGATGGGTTGATGAATGGAAAAGGCATTGCTGGGTCCGAATCTGGTCATGGAGGCTATGGAGATGGTAAGGTTGAGAATAGCCCAAAGTCATCAAAACTCCTATGCCGATGTGAGGAGAGGGGGTTTTTAATGTAGGGTTGGTGATTGGGTCTATCTGAAGGTATCCCCCATGAAGGGTGTTGTTCATTTTGGTAAAAAGGGTAAATTAAGTCCAAGATATGTGGGTCCTAATAGGGTGTTGAGGTGTATTGGTAAGGTAGCCTGTGAGTTGGAGTTGCCTAGTGAAATAGACTTGGTTTATCTAGTCTTTCATATATCCATGTTGAGGAAATGTGTGGGTGACCCGAATGCTAATGTCCCATTGGATGTTGTGGGTGTTTTACTTATGAAGAAGTTCTAGTAGAGATCTAGGATAGATAAGTGAAGAGGTTGAGGAACAAGGATGTAGCTTCTGTTAAGGTCCTTTGGAGGAATCAACAAGTCGAAAGTGCTACATTGGAGGCCAAAGCGAACATACAAAAGTGCTATCCCTATCTCTTCCATTCTACTCAAGCCTACGGTACTAATTTTAAGCCTTTATGTGATTTTAGGTCTCGTGTATCAACCCTATCTGTCATTTGCATGCATTCATGATATGGTGACAAGTTTATACTGATTTTGAAACTTATGTTGACATTTCTGAAATGATGTTTAAGTGCATAATTACTGAAATGACACCAAAAAGTACCCAAAAATGTGCCTCAGAAGTGTCCCGAATAGTAATTTCTACATATCTCAAATTTCGTGTGTGATATCAATAATCTGACTTCATATTCTTGTTCAGGGGCAAAATTGAGTGGGAAATGAGTCTATCCCCGATTTTAGAGCAACCGGATAAAAATTTAAAAATCCAAAGTGACAATTTCCAGAGAGAATTCTGACGCCCCAGGCGCAACGCGCTAGAGGCGTGCTTCAGTGCTAAATTTGTCCAATATTTTTCATTTCAGTCTTAGACCTTTGTGTCTCAGTACTAAGACTTCCAATGCATACAAACACCTATACTTAGTCATTTTTCAACCCCACATCATTCAAGACATTACCCAAAACACTCTCTAATACTTACCCAAATATTTCATCTAAATTCAAGTGCCCCAAACTCATTCCAGATCTCACGAAATTAATTTACGCTTTAAGCTTTCATTAAAATTTGGGTCAAGCTTATTCATGTCATTTAATACCATCGTGGGTCCCTTATATCAAGCCAAGTTCAAAGGAATTTCGGTTGGCTAAGTTTGTACAAGTACCGCTAGGGGCTCATATTTAAAGGGGCATATCTTTTAGCACACAAAGAACTGGGTGGCCCACGACCTACCAAATTACCACACTTTGAATTGGATTTCCAATGCACTTGGTTTCACCTTATTTAGTGTTCGGATGAAGAAGTTATGCCTATTTCGTAGAACTCATCTGTGTAAGGGTATATATGGGTTTTTTCAAAATTCCATTTCATTAATGGCGTTTCACAAATTTTTCTATTTCTATTGGTCTTCTGGGGATTTTTATGATATCTTAACACTTCCTAAAGACCTAAATCCTACCCTTAAAGATCAAATTCACTCCTCCCTACTGGAATACACCCTCAAATTCTCCCAAGAGGCTCCATCAAACCCTAATAAGAATTCAAGAAAACTCAAGAACAAGTTGTGGACTTCAAGACCCATTCCAAGCTTCAAGTCTTTTTCAACTCAATTTTAAGAAATTCAAGGTCTAAGGTATGTGGTTTTCATTCATAGGTTCCTTTCACCCATGAAGCCTAATCTTTCTATTTTATAAAAATTGCATGATTTCAAGTTGTATTTCTTATGGGTACAAATTATTATGACATAAGAGCATGAAATATGTTGGGGTTTTGTTAGGTACTGTTGATTTGCATGGATATCTATTTTGAGCTTAGACTATGAGCTAATTTTTGTCTGTTGTGATTATACATGATTCAAGCGATGAAATCTATGAACTATTTTGAAGTTTTGATATGATTTACAAGTTACCCGTGATGGGATTTAACCATGATGTTGGTTGGCTGATTTACATGATTTTAAGATGCACTGATTTCACTATTCATTATTTATACTCTTGCATTTTGCAAGATTTGAACATATCCTCAAATGTTCCCATCAAGTGTTTGATGAAATGCCAAGTTAAAAATTCTCAAGATATGTACATATTTTATAAGTCAAGTGACTTCATGATGAATATGGGTTATCAAGTATGTTATGAATTCATGAAATTATCTATGATTATGCAAGTATGAAGCTAAGCCATTTTTCAAAAATTATACATTATATGAACCTTTTGATGTCAATGCAAGGGTAATATTGATGATGACCCATTCTTAAGTTTGAAGTTAGGCTCACCATTTTAGGTTAATGATGTTAAGAGTTACTCGTGTCGTGATTATATTTATTGCAAGTTATTGAAGTATAATTATGTCACGTCCAAAGCCACGTTAGGGTGGACTGGCACCCATTGCCGATAAGTCTCGGGAGAACCAACCTGTATCCATGCACTTTCTATTAATATTATAAGGGATTTCTATATTTGACATGCCATTAAGAAAATAATGCTGACAACAAGCTAAAAGAAAATACATATGGCTAGGTTGTTGGGGCCACATTGTTTAAAGTACGAGACATGACTACACTTTAATTTAAATAGTCTACAAAACCTCTCGGTAAGGAAAAGTATCTGATAAGGGTTGGGACAGGCCCTGCCTCGACTAACTGTACAACACAAAAATATAAGTTCTAGATACGCAAAGCTCCAAAGCAACCTGGAGCTTGGTAATAACAGCTAGAAATCCTGTACTCCTACTGGGGAGATCTACAAGCACTTGTACCTGAAGAATGAAATGCAGGTCCCCCATAAGGGATGTTAGTATGGGATAATGTACGAAATATGTAAGGCAAGAAATATTGTATATGAAGTAACAACTCAAATGAAACTATGCACTGGTGTAGGATAGGAGATCACCCTTAGTCATATTGTGGGATCATGTAATATAAGTTCGTTTTATTACTATACCTTTACTGTATAATCTGTGCATAGCATGTAATACAAATGACCATCTGATCAATGGTAAATCTATATTGGGATTGGCCCTTGCTAGGCTTTTCCTTTCACCCCTTGGGCTACCCTCCATGATAGGATCTACCCTGGCTAGGTGTTTCTTCCACCCCTCGGGTTACCACCCATCAACAAGCAATATACCTTATCTTTCAATTACTTTTGGAATGATTCTTTTGGTGGTCATAACATTACAACTAGAAGACTGTACATACAACATATGACATGTAAATAATCACAAAAGAAAACACCATAATGAAAGGAGTGGGTTACACAAATAATGAAATGCATAGGAGGTAGAACAACATATGAACTTTATTTAGTAGAATGAGCTCGTGTATCTTGGTATCCAAGTATGTCTCCAGGTTTGCAAGTGACTATGTATGCGAGCACATGAACAAGAAAAAAAGTGGAGACACGGTTAATAGTTGTGTCGGTGTAGGTAAGTGCCTTTATGTGCCAAGGAGGGATCTATTTTTCATGCCAAATAATATGAACTCAAGTAGCCTTACATAGCTCGTTGTATGACCTCGTTATTACCTCGAGATAACCTTCCCTTCCTCCAAATATTTATCCATAGTATAATTGGTGATAAAACTATCTTTTGCTGCCAACAGATACATCTTGGCAGCCCAATCTCATAGAAAAAAACATATGTGCAGCAAGTGGATAATTATAAACCCGAGAGTATTCTTCCAACTTTTCTACCCCTAATCATATTTTCTAATATATATTATTATATACATATCATGTGAAGCCTATTATAGTGCCATAACATTCTTACAACAACCCACAAAGTACAACACATAACAATTCTACACAACATACAAATAGGCGGCATAACGTTACATCCCTTCGCCACAGTTTGACGTCGACAATCCCGAAGCTGTTTTAACATTACCAAAACTGTCCTCAACACATCTATACATATAAAAAACCTTAAAAAATTCTTATAAAAGTACTAATGTAGTCATGAAGGACGTGAGGCAATAGCCTTCCATCCATTAGCCCACAAGTGCGTACTAAGAACACAATTGCGATATCCTATAAGAACTCACTTTTGTGGATTGTAAAAATGGTGAAACAACCTTTATACATCATTATAGAACCAATATTCATTAATAACACTAGCCTCCCTCCATATAAAATCCTACAAAAAATAGAAAAGCTTCCAAATAAACAAGAAAAATGTACAATAACTTTTGGAACAAATACATGAATATTTCCACTTACCTTAGCCTTCAAGATTTAGGTTTCCTTCAGGAACCCTAGAGGGTTGTATTGGCTGCCTTGTGAAGTGAAGTAAAGAGAAAAAAAAGAATCTTTAGGAAGCTGAAAAGTTGTTCCAAACTGAAATGAATTAAGGGGATGTTTTTGAGCCCTTTTAAAGGCTCTCTTTGGCTGACTTCTCTTGAGTTTTTGACCACACATTAAAACATATTAATAAGCTAGGGAGGCTGCACTTGGTCCTTACAATTGGGCCTAAATGGGTCTCAAAGTTGATGGGTCTTGGCTGCCCATTTTCTTAATTGCTCTTCACTTAGTTTGGGACAAATTAGTCAAGTGGTAGTTGTGATGTACTTAGGCCCTTTTATTATTTATCTTGGGCTGTTAGTATTGTCCATTTATGATAGTAAAACATGGGCTAAAGTTACACCCTTAATACGGACTTTATTCATTATTGGACTTGGACTAGCTAGCAATTTAAGCTAAGCTAGTAGGTGACTCACCTGCTAGCTTCCCAAGTCCTACAAGTACCTCAACTCTCACTTTGTTTAGGGTCATGATCTCCTGAATTTGACATAAAATTATTTACACTAGACCCTCTTTAGCATTAGAATACTTATCGCTCTCTAATTTGAGATTCAAGCACTTTTAAAAATAGGCGCTAATTAGATCAAATCATATAAGGTTCTATTTGCATATTACAAGCATTTTAAGATGTGGAGTGTTACATTCTCCCCCCTAGGAACATTCGTCCTCGAATGTTAGCCTAATTGGATAGCTTAACCAAGTTTAAATATTTACTTACACAACTTTTAGCAACACATTAAGTGTCCAATCACACGTACCTGTTAGTGTCCTAATTCTACATGTTGGACTTCCTTTTTAGCTTCAAATAAGTAAGGGTATTTTTATTTCAATTGCGTCCTTGCCCTCCCATGTAATTTCTTCTACTTACTAGTTTCTCCAAAGTACTTTTATTGAAGCTACTTCTTTATATCTTAGCGTCTCAAATTGACGATCTAGAATAGCAATAGGTACCTCTTCATATGTGAGATCTTCTGTAACCTGCACGTCTTCAATAGGAGTGACACGGGATGGGTCACCTATGCATTTTCGAAGCATTGAGACATGAAAAACTGGATGAACCATTGAAAGCTCTTGGGGTAGCTCTAGTTCATAAGCAACCTGCACGAACCTCTTAATAATTTTATATGGACCTACATAACGTGGGCTCAGTTTTCCTTTCTTACCAAATCTCATAACCCTTTTCATTGGAGACACCTTTAAAATATCCAATCCCCTACTGAGAATTCCCGTCCTCTCCTTCTAGCATCCGCATATGATTTGTGATGACTTTGGGCTGTTTCTAGCCACTGCTATATTATATTAACTTTTTCCAAAGATTATTGCACTAGATCTGGCCCAAGTAAGGTAGTTTCACCCACTTCAAACCATCCAATTGGTGACCTACATTTCCTCCTATACAAAGCATCATAAAGTGTCATCTTGATACTCGAGTGGTAGTTATTATTATAGGAAAATTGAATAAGTGGCAAATGATCCACCCAACTACCTTTAAAATCCAATGCACAAGCTCGCAACATATCTTCAAGTGTCTGAATGGTGCATTCTTCTTGACAGTCTATTTGAGGGTGGAATGTTGTACTCAAATTCACTTGTGTCCCTAAACTCCTTAGGAAGGACTTCCAAAACTTTGCCGTGAATTGAGCTCTTCAGCCAGATATAATGGGGTTTAGGACTCCATGTAGCCTGACTATCTCTTTGAGGTATAGTTTGGCATATCTTCAGCTGTATAATCACTCCTGACTGGCAATAAGTGTCCTGACTTTGTGAGTCTATCAACTATTACCCATATGGAGTCAAACTTCTGAAATGAGTGAGGCTACGGTAACAAAATCCATATTGATCATAGCCCACTTCCATGTTGGAAGTTCTATACACTGCATATAACCTCCTGGCTTTTGGTGTTCTACTTTCACTTGTTGGTAATTTAGACATTGAGCCACAAACTCTACAAAGTCCTTTTTCATGCCTCCCTACCAAAACTTTCCCTTCAGGTCATAGTACATCTTAGTTGATCCTGGATAGATGGAATATCGATAATGATAGGCTTCTTCCATTATCCTCTTTCATAATCCATTAATACCAGACACATATAATCTATTTTGGCAATAAAGTATTCCATTTTGTATAAGGTTAAAGCCCTTTATCATACCCTGACTCACCTTTTTCTTAAGCTGTGATACAAAAGGATCCTCGAATTGTTTTTCTTTTACCTCCATTACCAATGAAGACTCCACATCATCATGCATAACAACCCCTTCCTTTAAAGTATCAAGAAGGTGAACTCCCAAACTAGCTAGTTCTCATAGATCTTTAGACACTCCTCGACTTACCATGTCCAAGTCACCAAAATTCAAGATTGCCTTATGACTTAGAGCATCAGCTACCACATTTGCTTTCCCTAGGTGGTAAAATATATCAACACCATAATCCTTTATTAGCTCTAACCATCTCCGCTGTCTTAAGTTTAGGTCTTTCTACTTAAAAGATGTATTGTAGGCTCTTATGATCAGTATATATGTCAGCATAAACCCCATACAAATAGTGGCACCATATTTTCAGAGCAAACACAACCGCTGCTAGCTTAAGATCATGTGTTGGACAGTTTTTCTCATGTGTTCATAACTATCTAGATGCATAAGCAATTACCCTACCATGTTTTATCAATACATACCCTAAGCCAACTCCTAAAGCATCACAATATACTACATACCTGTCGGTGCCTTCTGGAAGTACTAGCATAGGTGCAGAAGTTAGCTTATTTTTCAGCTCCTGGAAGGTCCTTTCACATGAAAAATTCCATTGGAACTTTGTTGCTTTATGTGTCAACTTTGTTAGAGGTGCAGAAATAGAAGAAAAACTTTCAACAAACCTTCTGTAACAACCTACCAACCCTAGAAAGATCTGAACTTCCGTGGGTACCGTAGGCCTTAGCCAATCTTTCACAACCTCTATCTTTTGTGAATCAACTTGTATTCCCTCATCAGACACAATATGACCTAAGAATGCCAATGATTTTAGCCAAAATTCATATTTAGAAAATTTGATATACAACTGTCGATTATGAAGAAGCTGTAACACTTGTCATAAGTGATTTGCATGGTCCACTTCTGATCTTGAATATACCAAAGTGTTATCTATAAATACTGTCATGAACACATCTAAGAACGACTTGAATACCCTATTCATCAGATCTATAAAAATTGTTGGTGCATTCGTTAACCCAAATGACATAACAAGAAACTCAAAGTGGCCATAGCGTTTTTTGAAAGCAGTCTTAGGTATATCTTTCTCCTTCATCCTCACTTGGTGATAACCTGATCTCAAATCAATTTTTGAAAAG
>JAOTQR010087132.1:0-17272 GCA_025774065.1 Solanum ossicruentum
TTATTATTATTATTATTATTATTATTATTATTATTATTATTATTATTATTATTATTATTATTATTATTATTATTGTCTAACTCCTAGACAAGTGAACCTCTTGTCAGTTCTTGCGCCTTGGAGTAAGACTTGGAACATGCATATGTAGAAGAAATAAAGGAGAAAAGGAAATTAAACTTTATTGCTACCTCGTAGTTCTATTTTTCTTGAATGTTTTCCGTGCCACAGTGTTGTGTGTCCTCCAACTCTTTGGTCAAACTTTTTTTTCAGTTTCAGTGCATATGGCTCGATTTTTGTGATGGACAGCTGAAAGTTTAGCTTTGGATCTCGTAGAGTAGCAGCTACTTTTCACTATACAACTTCCTTTTTCAGTTTTTTGTTTTACTAAAACAGAGATTTCAACTCTCTTAAAAGTTTGGCACTTGATAAACGATATTTGACCTCTTCTCTCAAACCCTATATATGGGTAGACAGAAAAGGAGATACAAAAATATATAAGAGGGAATACTTAATAGGTGAAGTAACAATATAATCACGCAAAAGGGTATTCTTTGAAAAGGAATAAAATGGCAATCTTTAAGCTTCCGTTTTTAAAGCCAAAAGAAGCTCAAGTTTGTAGTAACAAGGGGCAGGAGACAAGCATATAAAGATGGTGACAATAATACCAAACACAGCAAAAGGAACTCTCTTGAATAGGTTACTGTTGTTTGGCCTTTTCCTTTAACTTTATGCATATTGGGACTCCAGTGTTAAGATATATAAATGTTTTTTTCACTTCCATTTTAATTATCTGGTGAAAGAGGACAAATTATTTTATTTTTTTTATCAAGTCAGGCTTACAACTTTTATGTTTTTCAAAATATAATATATATTTTTAAAAACTATATATAAAAATACAATAAGTTAAAATGACTTGTAATTTAAATTATTTAAATGAACAGTAGATAAAGAAGAATTGTTTTTACTCTACAAGTAGTGTTACTATCAAATACAGTGGGAACTAAAGATATTTAACAAGATAGTGTCGAAATTCTTTGCACAGTAAGGGGTCATTTGATTCATGACATAAAGAGATATCATATATGTAAAGCTTGTTTTTTGAATTTTTATTAAGTATATAAAATTTGGATAAAACAATTAAATGACTACGACGTTCTTCTTCTTAAGTCCTTTAAGAAGGATAAGGTAAATATTAAAAATAAAAGATCAAATTTATCTATTATAAATCAAACAAATATTATGATTTATAGGTATCAAATAAGCAGGTTAGACTGAATTTAATTGGACTGCGTTAATAAATAGACGGGTCAAAAGTTTCTTTTAGCTGAAATGGATTGAATTGAAATGGGATAAAATATGTGTCATAATCTAACATGCTCAATTCTTACTAAATTGTAATTATTGTATTTGTTTTGCTTTATCAACTTTTAATAACTAATTATTTTCTCTTTATTATGGTTATTATAAACTTAAATATTCTAACAAAATTTCTCTTAAGAGAATTTGATTGCATATCAACTAAATTTTTGATGAAATATGATGAATTATTAGATTGAAAGGTATTGAGCTAAGAAATGAGCGAGATATTATCAATTACACGATTCGATTCGGCAAATTGTGATATATACATATAGCACGGTTTCTTTGCAAAACAAATGATCCATTCTATATAATATGATCCATCGGGGAAAAGAGAAGAAAGAGGAGAGTGTAATAAAAGAAAAGTCAGAGAGTTACGTTGTTTAATAGTTGTCCAGTATTCATATTGTGATTATGAATGGATGGTTTATGGGGCGGAGCATTTCAGGGTTTCTGATAGAATAAAGTGGGAGGTTGAGGGAATTAACTTGCCTCGTGACATTGATGTGACCTTTCCTAATTATTCCATTTGTTACTCATTCTCATTCAATTCAACTTCCTAACCCCACATCCGTCGCTCCTTTTGTTTTCTAGTATAACTAATTCATCTTTATTATTTTCAAGACGCTACACTGCATTACGTATCAACAGAGATTTGGAATTAATTATTTTCTCTCTACATTTCAAGTGAATAGTCAAGTGTATTATTATTAAACTAGATAATCCGCCCACACAAGTAATCTACTGAACTTTATAAATTTATCTCAACAACTTTTACTAATGCAATATTGTAAAAGTTCTAGTTATCTTCAATAATATATTTGGATTATAATATTATTTCTTGATATAATTGACTTGTCAATAGTGCTTGAACTCCCTAACTTGAATATTAAATTACTATAATAACTCCAACTTTAAAATTAATTTAATGTACTTTTTATATTTATATTATATTTATTTAATTATATTATACTAGGTAATGGACCCGCGCTATGCACGGTCTGAATAACCTTATTAAGCTTATGATGATCCATTCCTGTTAGCCAAACATAAAGTAATGAAAAGTAGAATATTGTTAAAATTAAAGATGACCTTAAATTTTTTCAAATATTTATTGTTCATCAAAGATCATCATTATAAAAGGGGGGAGAGGGCGTGGGGTTAAGCCTGTTTACCTTGTCCTATTGATTTTTTAAGAAAATGAAGTACATGAAGGCCATGAACCTTTACAATTTGACTATAAAGGTAGAAGCCTATACTAAAAAAAATTTAGACTCGTGATTTAACCTCATTAATAACAAAATACTCTTTTTTTGACTTTATTCTGAAGTTGGGAATACCCTACCTATCCAAACTAAAAATAATCTTCAAAGAGACATGAAGGGAATTTTCAATTTATCATCATCAAAAATAACTTAAGACCTTGTATTTTTTCTCAAATTTTGTCCTAAATTCATTATCCATATTATTATCGTCTCTGAAAGTAGACAGAATGAAAATTTATATTTTTAGAGAGGTAAAGATACTATGCTGCAAAAATTTTCAATTGTCAACAACGATACATAAGTAAAACCACCAAAGCTGAAAGAAGGAATCATTTCTTGTAATGAATAAGAAGAATATGGGGTGATAAATTGTGTAAACGAATGGAGAAATTATACAAAAGTTACATAAGTTACAATGCGTAATGAGATAAATAATGAGTGAAATAATTTGTTAGTGGTAAAAGAAATTTCAAGAAACAAAATGATAACCATCACCATGTTCTTATGCCTTAATATAAAAAAAAAAAAACGTAATTAGACACATAATGCTACAAACTGAAAATGCAACGCATGGAACTGTAGTATGCTCTTTAATATAATATAAGTACTAATTAATAATAAATATTAATACTTACAAAACTAACAAATAGCATAAAAATATAGTGACGAAATTAAGCAGCATAAAAATATATGGAGCAAATAATACATGTTTGATCTTCCTGTAATAAAATTATAATGCCAAAGCCTAATTCCACTCTCAAGACAACTACTATAAAGTCAAATAGAAAATAAAAGAAAGAAAGGCATTTACCAGTACTCTAGTAAAAAAAAAATGGAGGGAAAAGTCATACCAGAATTCGCATGCTTGGAAAAATGAAAAAAGTCAATATAGATACATAAAATTTAATCAAAACATGAAGAAATTATACCTTCGGATATTTCTCAAGGATGATAAGCTTCTTCTGTTGTATTCTCTACTTTTCCCTACAAATGCTCTTAACAAAAAAAGTTATAGAGTAGTTTGTCAAGCAAATATATACAAATTTTTAAAAAGGCAAACAATGTTCTTGTTGTCATTATCAATGCATTGGACATTGGATTTAAAACTTAGAACACATTGAAGTTTGTCAAATCTCTCGAAATGGACAACAAAATGATTACTCCCTCCATCTCAAAATAATTGATTTGTTAGAATATGACACACATCTTAAGAAAAAAAAGACATAAATTAGTCATGTTTTTATCTTTTTGCTCTTTTCAAACTCCAAAACAACAATATTGATCAGGAATTGTTAAGTCAACAAAAAATTAATTAACGAAGGGTAAAATTGAAAAAAAACAAATTCCTTCATCTATTTTGGACAAACAATTCAATTATTTTAAACACTAAAAAATGCTCCAACAATTCAATTATTTTAGAATGGAGAAAATAAAAGATAGTACAAATTTACTGCTACGAAATTGAAACAATGATAATTCTGTGTTATCACCCTAAATTCTGAAATGCAGCAAATCCAAGTGATAATAGGGACAAAACCTTTCAGTAGATATGATTAGAAAAGAGGCAATTAATTGAAAATCCCCACTAACCGAACTACAAAATTCTTAAAAATATGAATTTTTTATAATGGTGGAAATAATTTCATAGCCCAATTCCCACAAAAACCTGGAGAAATGAAGACATACAAGAAGGTGTAAATGATTGTAGTCTATGGAAACAAAACATACACTTTGCACATGTTCTTATCTGTTTATTGGATGAAGTTTCAAGTTGCAACTGTATCGCTTTTCAGAAGGTTTAATATCACCCTAAATTCTAAAATGCTGTTTTATTTCGGAAGAGATACCAAACGCTTAGAAAAATTTAGATGGAAAGTAGCATACCTATGGTGTTTGGAGGATTTAACCACGCTGCGAAGAAGATCAGGAAGGGTGTTAGAATTGTGATGGTTGAATTTCAATGTATAAAAAGGTGAGAGATGAAATAGTAATTTGGTTACATGTTTTGGTGAAGTGCCGTTTAAGCAGATTTCATACCTGTTGGAGTAGGAGTCTAATTTCATACCTATTGGAATAGGAGTCTAATTTATGTAAAATAATTTTTTTTTAAAAAAGCAATATTGTGTTGTGATTGCGCCACGTCACCGGGTCTAACAATCATCTTTTATATATATATATAAAGAAGATAATTTTCACACTGAAGGATTGTGTCTTTTTTGAAAGGCTGCGACTTTTTTTAAGGGTTGTGACTTTTTCAAAAGGTTGTGGCTTTTTCGAAGGGTTGTGACTTTTGCGAAAAACTATTACTTTTAGGGTTATGACTTTTCCACTGTATTGTGATTTTCTTGAAGGCTTGTAACTTTTTTTAAAGGTTTGTAACTTTTCTAAAGAGATTACTATAATATCCCAATATAAAAATCAATTTAATATAGTTTAAAAGTGGATAGTTTTCCACATTGAAGGATTGTAATTTTTTTGTAGAGTTATGGATTGTGACTTTTTCGAAAGGTTTTGACTTTTTCAAGGGGTTGTGACTTTAAGTTTTTGAAAATTTAGGAATTTTTCAAAGAGTTATGATGTTTTCGAAGGGTTATGACTTTTCCAAAATTAAGGTTGTGACATTTTTAAAGAATTTTGACTTTTTCGAAAGGATTTTTACAAGGTTGTGACTTTCACAAGGAGTTGTGACTTTCAAAAAGTTGTAATTTTTTTTAAGGGTTATGACTTTTTCAATGACTTTTTCAAAGGGTTGTGGGCTTTTTGAAGGGTTGTGATTTTTGCAAAGGGTTGTTATCTTTTTGAATGATTATGATTTTTTCAAATGATTGGGATAAGTTAAAGTATTTTTTAAATTAAAAACGATGTCTTTTGAGTTTTGTTAACATCTATTGGGTTATTTAATTGATTTTTAAAATACTAAATTATTTAAGAAAAACAAATAAGAATTATGTGAGAGCGCCACGTAGGCGAGCCTAACATTGTCTTTTATATATATGATATGATATATGATAAGATATATGATTTCTTCCAATGCAATTTTGGCAAACTCCTTTTAATTAAATATTATGAACTATGTTGACTTATTATAATTTTCATGTATATTTGAAATATGTAAAAATAATTTCAAGAAAATTTTAAAAATCTATGCTTGATTTTACTCTGTGTGTGTGTGTGTCAAAGGAAGCAAGGACTATTTTCATCAGCATAATAACTCGACTTTAGAGGTCGGGGTCGAATCCCATAGGAAATAATGTGCCGGCGATTGAGTAGAGCAAAGACTTACAGCTACTAGATTTTGACTCGATAAGTGAATACCAAGGAAGAATTCTAACTAAATGGTAGGAAAGCTAAGCTAACAACTACTCCAAAGAAATAATTGGGTAAGGATTGATCAAGCAAGGAAGCAAGGGTAGGGGATATGAGAATTAATCAAAAGTCAACCAATCCATCACACTTGGCATAAAATTAACTCAGTGGGTAGACTAGGTTTCTTGTAATCACCCCTCAGCTAAGATGAATGTGATGTTTCGCAAGAGCAAATTATGGCCTCTTACGCGAGCCACTCAAAGACACTTTTGGCTTGAGCACCTCAAAGCAAAACTCCCAAGACCTTAGTCGTTGAGTCCCTTTTGAGGCTCTCAACACATATACCCATGACTATCATGCAACACTCCGCTTCAACTACACTCACTAAAGCAATAATTGAAGATCTAACCTAGATTCAAGTTTGTGATCTCAAATTTACAGTTATACATGAATCTATGCATGAACCCATAAACCAATTCAAACAATCAAAGCAATTTGGGAGAAACCCACTTGATTTTGCAAGTAAATCATCAACTAAACATGAAAGCAAGAGAAATAATCAAGATCCATATACAAATTAACATCCAAGCTCAATTAAATTTACAAATTAAGCATTCAAGAACAAGGAAATAAAAAGCGAGTGAAAGATAAATACAAGTGTAACCCACACTTTTAAATCCACTTAAGAATTTGTTGAAAACTTGCTCTAAATCATCACCTTAAACTAAAATCTACCCTGAGGTATGTTTTTCTTCTTCAAGAATGTGTAAATATATTTAATCTTCGTCAACCAATATGAAGAATGAGGGCTGGGAGTGCGTGTATATGAGAATTAGGGTTGAAATGGTACATTTACAAATTTGCCCTGACACCGATCGTCAAATTGCTCTGCGTTCGCGGATCTTTGACCACTTTCAGAGGTCAACTGTCTCTAACCCTTTTGCATTCGCACTTAAGTGTTCCACGATCATGGATAACGATTGCCTTTTGATCTGCCTATGCGCCAGTGCTGATCGTGTTCGCATCCTTTCCAGATCCATTACTCTATGTTCGCAGCCTGAAGACTGCAATCGCGGAGAGTAATGTTGTTAGGTACCATGCATAGTTTCAGCTCCTTTTGGCTTCAATGCAACTCCAACTTTAATTCTTCTCAGCAAAGCCAAATCTCAACCATATGTACCTATAACATACACCATTCAAAGCATAATTAGCCCCAAGTTATGAATTTAACAACACAAAATCATAAGAAAAGAGTAAGAAGTAAGTGCAAGTTATGCACTCATCAACACCTCTAACTTAAGACTTTGCTTGTCCTCAAGCAAAACAAAACCAAACTCAAGAGGCAAGCAGTTTAAGCACACAATCTCAACTCACTTTTAAAAAAATTGAATCATGATCATGGAAATGGTTGGTACTAACAATTAGAACAAGTACATTGATACCTATCAAGTAACTCCCTCACTTTTCAAAAGCATATTTTTCAATTCAAAGCAAACTTCTAAGGATGACCAAGTGACAACACAAATTCTCAAGGAGTGACTCAAACTCCTAGTCAACTAATAAGTTCCACTTGACTTAACCTTAGAAAAGCATCAATATCAACTATCCATGACAATTTGTATTTCCTCACAAAAAAAGGTTACCAAAACACTCACAAGTATATACAATGAAAAAGGGACAAAGACTCAAGCATTCACACTCAAAAAAGAACATCGTATGGACACGAATGTCACCCATAGGCTTGCCTTTATTTTAAATCAACATTGGCTAAACTTCGTTTGGTTGGCAATCTCAAAGGGCTTTTCAGGCTTGTAATGTATGCTTAAGGGTAAGGTAGGATACAATTTGGACAGTAGTGACTAACCTTCCTTAAGTTCCACATACAACATTCATTTTTTTTTCCAACTTTTCCACTTTTCTTTTTTGCATTTCACACCAATGCATATTTAACCCTTTTTTCACTTAGGTGCCCCACTTGCAACCATTTTGAACATTTTTGGTGGGTTCTTTTCATTCAAGTACTTTTTCTTCATTTATATTCATTTTAAAAGCACTCTTTTTCTTTTATTTTCATTCGTCCAATCATGTTTTCTTTTTCTTTTTCTCTTAACAAGCTCCCAAATGATAGGCACCCTTCCTTTTTCTCCTACATCACCCCCAACTTAGGCTTAAAACCTCAATATTCACAAACATGCAAAACTCAAGGAGGGACAAGGGTTAAAAAAGGGATATCTTTTCAAAAAGGTTTAAGACTTGTAATTAAGGTTGCCAATAGAAAGGATTAGGTTCAAAAGGGACAATAGGGATAAAATGTCACGGCCCAAACTAGGACTTAGATGTGACACAACGTATGGGGACCCCAAAGGAACCCTAAACAAGCCTCTTAACATATCAGTACACATCCTTGGTCATGAAAGTAATTAAACAACAATAAAAGAGTAGAAATAGGGGCATAGGGACTAAGGGAAAACCTTCATTTCATAAAAACATCAAGAGAGTAAAGCTTGTAGCATCATTACATACTTGTCCAACAACACCTCTAAACATATAACTTAACGGGGGCCAACACAAGCAACCGGGCTCACCCTCATTGTAATGGCAATAGATAATCAAAATATACAAGATATAATCTAAACATAAGCATAAGAGAAAATAGATATTGTCCTCGGACATGAGGACTCACCAAAAGCTATCTTGAACAATCCGTCTAGCCACATAGAGGAGAATCAATAGAGGCTCCGGTTCTTACTCGGTGATATCATTTTGGCATAGAGTATGCGTTATTACGTCTGAATGTACTAGGTATAGAGGATAGAATACAACAAGAGATAGGCACATAATTGAAATACATAATTAGATAACAACGAAGCATATAATAATATGGCATGTATGCATGATGTTTGAAGTAAAACATTCTTGAAAATATTCATACTTGCATAACTTGTTTAAGACAGTAACGTGACACGATTACATCATCCAAATACCTTATACTAGAGGGTGAGGGATAGAGCATAGGTCATAACCCCTTCTAGTAGGTAATGGGTAGTACATGAGGGTAAAAAGATAACAAGTTCATAACCCCTGCATGTAAACATGAGATAGTGAATAGCACATGAGGGTAGAAGGTAGCATAGGTCATAACCCCTACATGTGTGCATAAGATAACACATAATATTGAATCACATGTGAGGGTGATGCGTACCGCATAGTTCATTACCCTTTCATATGAGTACCTTGCATAATCTCAAATCATACATGAGGATAAGGAGTACAACATAGTTCATAACCCCTTCATGTAGATATGAGTAAGTGAGTAGCATTGATTCGTACATGAGGGTAAGGTGTACAACATAGTTCATAACCCCTATATGTAGAAATTAGTCTTGTACTAGAGGCTAAAACATATAACATAGTTCATAACCCCTTCTAGTAGGCTTCACAATTCACAAGAGCACAAACCTTAGCATAAGGACTCAATAACTCATCAACAATTCCCAAGAACATAACAACATGAGAGCCCAATAATTCACTTGGAATACCATAGGCGATTTACATGATTTAAACACAAATATATACATTTATTTCATCACCATATTCCACTTGACTCATAATTTATGCAATAGACCATCAATAACCCAAGAACCCTAAATCAAACATTTTATCAAATCCTTGGCGGGTGTGTAGTGCTAGAGTAAAATATGCGATTCAAGAGAGTATTCATGCTAAAAAGTTTAATGTAAATCCATTAATAGATACTTGGTAACACCCTCAAGAAATATATCACATTAGATCTTAGATTCATAGCTCAAACATGCTAAAACAATCAAAGTTTCATAAAACCCCAACATAGTGTGCAGTAAATTTCATAGTAAGTAAGACCCATGAGTAAATCAACTTTAAATCATGCAATTTTAGGTAAAAGAAAGCTTGGAAATCATGGGTGAAAGGAACCCATGAAGAAAGCCACATACCTTGACTTTGGAGGTTTTCTTGAAGAAGAGTTGAAATGGAGACTTGATGCTTGAATAAAATACTTAGATCCAGAAAGAGATTGGGACACTTGAATTTTGAGGAGGACTTTGGGCTTGACTTGGTTCCTTGAATTCCAAAAAGACTTCTGGAAAATCTTGAGAATGGATGGAGAATTTGATGAAGATTAGAGAGGAATTTGAGAGGTTTTTGGTTGATTTTTAGGGCTCAAGACAGCTTGACAATGAGGGATTTTCGTGTGTATAGGTATAGGATTATTACCCAATTGCCCTTGAGTAAAAAGAACACTTTTCAGAAATTTTTGAACTAGTCCGCGTTAGGTCTGCGTGGAGGACCTGTCGCCGATAGCTACTGTTTTTACGAAGTTTCACCAAAAATTATTTTTCTTGGAATGAACAAAGTATACCTTGTAGGTACTCGTTTTCCAACCGAATTTTTCCCTCTAAATAAGAATATGAAGTCGATTTGCAAAATTCTGCATGGATTTTGAGATATTGAAAAAATACATCATAGGGTCTTTCCGAGCTACGTGGAGGGGTGTTTAAATATTCCCAATTTGAGATATAAGGGAATTACGATTATGGGGGCATTCCTAGGCATGTGTGGGGCGTTTCAATATCTCCCCCTTGGGAACATTCATCTCTGAATGTCGAAGAAACATACATAAGAAGAGTAATGATGAAGAATTCAGCCCTAATAAGAATGCAATAATGCACTTAAATACCATTTTCAAAAATCTCAACTTAAGTGTTAAAATCACCATGAACTTGTCAATATAAACATGAATGTATGCAAACGACATAAGGGCTGAGACTTAAGACGGTGTATCATAGAAGAAAGGACTTGGTGTGTCATCACAAGCTTGAATAGAATTAAAGAGGTACGGATATTACTCCTCCATGCCCGCTTTGGCTCCCGAGAGACACTTTCGATTGATGATTCATCCAAAGGGCTTTAACGAACACCACATCCTTATTAATCAACTTTTCCACCTTTCATCCAATACCTTCATCGGGGCCTTCTCCTAAGCCAACTTATCTTCCTCAACATCCACCACCTCAAAGAGTCATATAACACTTGAATCACCAACACATCCCCTTAACCTAGAAAAAGGAAGAACTGGACGAATCATATCCATATCATTAGGCAATTCCCATTCGCATGCAACCTCATAAATCCTACTAACTACTCTATAAGGACCTACAAACCTTAACCCAATTTCCAACCTTAAACACACATATTCCACTGGGTACCATAAGCCACCATCTCCCCTTTGGGAGACAAACTCCACTCCACTATCCTTTCACTCAAAACTTCCAACTCTAATAAGATGAAAACAAGGCCTTGCTTAAACTAGACCTCTTCAACCCAAGAAGATTTGGAACCATCAAGAATACTACACTACCATTCTCAACTTCCTCTAACCTAACTCCTAATATAGCCAACCGATGGACCTCTCTAGTTACCTCTTTGCCACCATCATCAACATACGCTAGGCTATCAATAGGCACCCTACTTGATGCCTCAATCACAACATTAGCCTTACCAGGTAATAATGCACACTCATATCATAATCCTTAAGGAGTTCTAACCACCTTATTGTTATCCTCAATTCACACCTATCACATTTAGTAAACCACATCTCATTCCCTAAGACTTGCAACACTACCTCAAAATGATTCATAAGCTCTAAATAAATCAATGCTCTACCCCTAGAGGTTACCACAAACATGCCAAGGTAGGATTTTAAGACCCTATTCATGAAACCCATAAACATAGCCGGTGCACAAGTCAACTAAACAACTCCACCAATACTCAAAATGCACACTCCTAGTCTGAAAGGTCACTTAGGGATATTACCTACCCTCATCCTCACTTGGGGACAAAACCTGAACCACGATCAATCTTAGAGAAGTGACTAGCCCATTGTAGTTGCCAAATATATCATTCATCCTTACTTATTATATTACAACCTTATGGATCCTACACCCAATGGAAACATGATATGCATGTAGCCAAGCCGCCCCAAGACCTCCAACTCATCAAACTAAATTCAGCCAAAATCACAAGACAAGAGTTTACGCAACAAGAACATGGAGTAACCCTTATAAGCCTTTCTAGTACCATAAACAACTCAATAAACAAGATAATTTAGGTTCAACACCCCTAATTTTCATAAGACAATACATGCAACCTTTAGAGATCAATTGTTCCTTAAGACAAGAAATGGATTACCCCTTCACTATCACTCTAAGGCGGGCTTAATAGAGAATTGCAATTTGACCCTACGGTTCTACAACCAATAGAGACGCAATACACATGTAACCGATCCATCCCAAGAATGACATCAAAAGCCACCACCTCTAACCCAAGAAAATCATAAGTCAAGACCTAAACGCAACATGACCATAGAACAATACTTACGAACCTTCTAGCAACAATAGCCTCAACAAAGGGATAGACACCAAAAGATTCTCATAGCAACTTAGGACACACACAAGAAGCCCACTAGCAATAAAAAAGAATAAAGAAAGAAATAGAGACACACCAGACCCATTAATGCATACCCATCCAAGTCAAAGGAAACCTCAATTTACCAGTAGCAACATCGAGCATCTTTGGCCCACATTGGCACCTTGGCTTATAGGACCATTATCTCCACCTTTGGGTTGAGCATGAGGGCAACTATTAATTTTGTGCCCAAATCCACCACAACCAAAGCAAGCATTAGACTTCTCCAAACATAGGCCACCATGGCCTTTCCCATACTTTTGGCACTTGGGATTAGTCATCCTACTATTGCTGTCTTCATGTTGAACCCTTCTTCTTCCCCCCTTTGGGGTTACTAGGCAATCCTTCCTTTTATGCCCCTCTACAAAACAACAAAAACAAGCATTTGTGCCTGATCTTAGGTGTATTTATATGCTTAATTAGCAAATAATGCCCATAAATAGAGATAAGTCAAAGAAGAAATCCATAGAGTCTAGGTGTTTTAGTGCACTTTTCTCTTATTTTGCTAACAAAGGGCTGAGTGCGTCGGTTTGTTGTGCTTTTGCAGAATTTTGCCTTAATTAGTAAATTCGGAGTCAAACCCGGAATTGAGGGAAGAACATAATCTAGAATTCGGAAGATAAAAGTCATCCAAAGCAGCCAAAAGACCAAAACTCTGCATGGCAGACTTAGAACAAGGTTGTGAAGGCTAAAAAATGAAAAAAAAGGTGCGAAGCTGAAAAGTGTGCAGGGTCCGCATCGCGGACCTGTGCAAAAGTTGTGTAAAGCAGCCCAGTTAGCGAATTAAGCGAAAAGTCAGAAAGACAAGGGTTCCGCATTGTGGACTTGCGGACCTGAGGCAGAAAAGTTGAATTTTGGGATTCTTAATATTGTTCTATCAAAGACATTAGGTTTAGATTCTATTTTTACATAAGAACTTCAGTAGGGACGATGGAGAATTTTTTTGCATAGTATTTTGGTTAGTTTAATCTTTATCCTTTGCTTCTTGATGTTTTCCAATTCATTCATGATGTATTTCACATTCATAAGTAGCTAAGTATCCATATTCTGTGGTTGTAGCTATAGACAATGTGTAGTTCTTAAATTTGAATATCTATGAATGGTTTCTTTTGATCATTCCTATGCTATTTTTACCTATGCTTCATAGCCTGATCGACTAGGGAGTAAATTAGTTGTTTACTTTGGATTCGAGAGATGTTGGAGTGGATAGAACACAATAGTATAAGGAGGTTGCTCAACACTAGGAAACTAGATTGATTCGTGTTAGGGAAACTAGTGATAACTACCCTTACACCTCGCTTGGTTCATATACAGGAAAATAGCTTTAATGCATTTTTATTGGTCTTTCTATCCCCGCTCAAAGATGTAGTTAGGTAGTTAATAACAGTAGGCTAGCAGAGGCGTGCAAACTCTATTCAGGTAAATTAAACCCTGCGAATCCCTAATTAGAAAACCAAACATAGATAGACATTGTTAAGACTAGACAGACTCGTAAAGGTTATAACCGTGGAATTGCCTGTCAATTGATATCTTGTTATAAAGGTCAGATTAGTTTATTAGAAATTTGTTCTTTAAAATTTATTTTTCTTAAATCTAAAACTATTTTTACTAAAAGCACCATAAACATGTTAACTGAGATTAGTGACCCCATTTAATTCAAATCCTTTGGGTTCGACAACCTTGCTTTTTAATTAGGTCCACTATATTACTTGTGAGACCACGTACACTTACGCGTACTAGAGAGCAACAAGTTTTTGGTGCCGTTGTCAGGGATTTATAATGAATTTGTTGATTATCAAAGTTGTTTTGTTTTGTGGTGTTCGCTACATTTGATCTTAGCAGTGTTTTTGTGTAGGTGATTAATAATTAAGCTGGATGATTAGGACTCTTGTTTTTGTCAATCTAAGAGGAGAGCAGGGTTTTTTTTTTCAAAACATTGCCAATTGAACTCATAGAGCTGGAGGAGCAAGAAGATAATAAGGTGGAGGTTGACCCTGTTGCTGAGAACATGGCAAACAACAACCAACCTACACAACGTGCACCTGCTGCTAATGCACCACCAGCTCCGAGTCCTGTGAGGGATGTAGCAATCTCGAGAACCACCAATGTTATGATTTTTTTTGTCAAGACTGAGCCTGCTGGCCGATGGGAGCTCAAAAAAATTATGGTCCAGCTGTTACACTCTACTGTACAGTTCATTGGGCTTTCTCATGAAGATCCACAAGTCCATCTTCAGAATTTCCTCAAGATTGCTGATACTTTCATTCCTACAGGGGTGAACTGTGGCTATGTGAGGATGACTTTGTTCCCCTTTTCATTGTTGGGGAAGCCCGGGGGTGGTTGCAAATTGAGCCACCAAAATCCATAGAATCTTGGGATGATCTGTCCACGTAAGTTTCTCATTTGATTCTTCTCCTCGGGCAAGACTGCCAAACTTAGAAGTGAGATCCTGAGTTTTAAGCAGAGGCCTAGGGATAATCTATATCAGGCATGGGATAGGTTTCCCACACCAGTGCCAAGCTAACGAGGTATTGGCCCATACCTTCATTGAGGGGTTGGAACCCAATACCAAGATTCTTCTTGATTCAGTTGCAAGGGGACAAGTATTGAAGAAGACATACAATGAGTTGTATGCTCTTCTCAATAGAATTGCTCAGGGTAATACGGAATGGAATGGAGGATCCAGCCGACCAATAGTCCAGAAGTAGGCCGGGGTATTAGAAATTGATGCGATAATGAGCCTGCAGGCTCAAATGGCGGGTATGTAAAACATGGTGACCACAAAATTTAACAATTTTGTGTTAAGTCTATAACAGCAAGCACTGGTAGCAATGGGTCAGCAATAAGCCCTTGTTGATATGGTACAACAACAACAATCAAGTTAGTTTGATGTTTGCAGGAAAGGAGACGACACGACTGAATTATGCGAAGCTAATCCAGAGGCAGTAAACTCTGTGGGAAGTGCTAATAGAGGGGCCTATCAAGGATTCAGGAACACATACAACCCGAATTGGAGGAACTACCTAAACTTCTCAAGGGGTGGCAAATCAGCAGAATCATGGGCCGCCTAAGCAAAGACCACAAGGTGGAAATGCATATCAGAATCAACCGGTCCAGTAGCCTTCAAGACAAGCCAATCCAAATACCATGACAGATAGTGAGGTGTTGAGGCAGATCTTGGCAAACCAGAACAGGTAAGAAGAGGACATTTGGAGGCACAAGCAGGATCTGTAGAACTTAGAAAAACAGTTGGGACAGTTGGCAAGCTCATTAAACTCCTGACCTCAAGGAGGCCTACCTGGTAACACTGATCCCAACCCAAAGCAGGTCAATACAATCAACATGAGGAGTGGAATGCCCTTAATTGAATTAGTCCCCAAGAAGAAAAAAGGGGATGAGCATGATGCTACACAGAACAATCAGGCTGGCAATCCCATCCCAAGAACAAACAAGGCAACTCCATTGCCAAAACCTCTTCCTCCATTCCCACAGAAGCTCAAGAGGACGAGGGAGGATGATTGCTTTCAGAAGTTCATCGGGCTGCTAAAACAGGTACAGATTAACTTAACATTGATTGATGTTTTCAGGGAATCCCAAAATATGCCAAATATGTCAGGGATGTTGTTTCTAACAAAATAAAGTGGCTGAATGTGAGACTGACATTAACAGAGGCTTGCAGCTCCAAAATTCTCAATAGATCACACTTTGCATCAAAGTTAAAAGATCCAGGGAGCTTTATTGTGCAAGTAACTATTGGGAGTCATCTAAATGCTAGGGGCTTGTGTTATCTGGGAGCGAGCAAAAACCTTATGCCCACTTCTTATTCCTTAAGTTGGGTCTTGGAAGATCAAAGCCGACCGCCATAGTGTTACAGCTGGCGGACTGGTCTGTGGCTAGGCCAAATGGAATTATTGAGGATGTCTTAGTCTAAGTAGGATCTCTCATTTTACTCATGGACTTCATTATTCTTGATTTTGAGCCAAACCCGAAGGTCCTATTCATACTTAAGCACTCATTCCTTGACATAGGAGGGGCATTGATTGATGTAGCAACAGGAAGGCTCACCATGAGATAAGGTTGAAGTGTTTGATGTGTATAAGGCTACGAAGCTACCAGCTGCGTATGAAGATCTGGAAGCTATCACAGTGATAGACACTGTATTTGCTATGAGCCAGGTTGAGTTTGAAGATCCACTAGCCAGGCTGTTGCTGAATCAAGGGGTAGTGGATGATACTGAAGCCCGAGAGATCAAGAGTGTGCTAAATACTTACAATGTGAGTATGCTGAAAAAGATGAATGAACCTTTAAATAGGGTATTGGGACCACCACCCAAACCCTCAATTGAAGAGGCTCTTTAGTTGGAGTTGAAGCAGTTACCATCACATCTCAAGTATGAATTCCTTGGTGAAAATAATACATTACTTGTAATCTTATCTGCGTCATTGACTGTAGCCTAGGTAGAAGATGTTGTTGCAATGCTGAAGAAATGAAAGAGAGCAATAGGGTGGAAGATGTCTGACATCTATGGCATCATCCCAGCCCTATGATGCATAGAATATTCATGGAAGAGGGTCATAAACCAGTGGCCCAACCGTAGAGATGGCTGAATCCAATCATGAAAGAGGTAATGTAGGGATCATCTTCCCCATATAGACAGAAAATGGGTAAGTCCTCTGCAATGTGTCCCCAAGGAGGGTAGGATGACAGTTTTCACCAATGAAAAGAATGAACTAATTCCTACTAGAACGGTGATGGAGTGGCCAAGAATGATGCCACTAGGAAATACCATTACCCCATCCCTTTCATTGATTAGATACTAGACAAACTTGAAGAGCAGGAGT
>JAOTQR010087132.1:17372-31196 GCA_025774065.1 Solanum ossicruentum
GAATGATGCCACTAGGAAATACCATTACCCCATCCCTTTCATTGATTAGATACTAGACAAACTTGAAGAGCAGGAGTATTATTGCTTTCTTGATGGGTACTTGGGGTAAAACCAGATAACCATTGCACCTGAGGACCAAGGAAAAACAACCTTTACATGCCCATATGAGACCTATGCTTTCAAATGCATGCCCTTTGATTTGTGCAATGCACTAGCCACTTTCCAAAGGTGCATGATAGCTATCTTCCAGGACATGGTGGAGAACTTCATGGAGGTGTTTGCGGATGACTTCTCAGTCTTCAGTAAATCCTTTGAGAGCTGTTTACAAAATTTGGATAGAGTACTAGCACGATGCGAAAAGACTAGCCTCATTCTTAACTGGGAGAAATGTCATTTCCTAGTTAAGGAGAGGATAGTCTTAGGCCACAAAGTGTCCAAGAAGGGTTTGGAGGTAGGCAAAGCAAAGATCAAGGTGACCGATTCAATTCAAAATTCTTTGGGTTTAACAACCTGACTCTTTAATTAGGGCAACTATATTACTTGTGAGACTAGGAACACTTGCGTATGCTGGGGAGCAATAAGATTTTGGCACCATTGTCGGAGAGTCTAGAGTTTTCTGGGACATGTTGGGTTCTACCGCAAGTTTATTAAAGACTTCTCAAAGATTGCGAAACCGCTGTGTGCCCTGTTGGAGAAAGAGGTACTGTTTCATTGTGATGAATTTTGTTTGCACGTGTTCAAAAAGTTGAAAAAGAAGTTGGTGGAGGCTCCGATCTTGGTATCACCTGATTGGGGTCTTCCATTTGAGCTATGTGTGATGCAAATGATATAGCAATGGGTGCGATACTGGGGCAGCGCAGGACAGAGTTTTCCGTTCCATATTCTATGCTAGCAAGACCTTGGACGCAACACAAAGAAACTATATAGTTACTGAGAAGGAAATATTGGCTTTAGTGTATGCCTTTGATAAGTTCAGAGCATGTCTAATGGGAATCCAAGTGGTGGTGTTCACAAACCACGCGGTAGTAAAATACTTGTTCAATAAAAAGGATGCAAAGTCGTGCCTAATCAGATGGATCCTGTAGCTCCAAGAGTTTGACATTGAGATTAAGGATCGTAGAGGGAGCGAGAACCAGGTTGATGATCATCTATCCCATTTGGAAACTGATGCTCACATAGGCAAGCAATTACAAATCAGAGAAGAGTTTCATGATGAGTAGCTGGTAGCACTTAAGGTGGAACAATTACCATGGTATGCTGATATTATAAACTACTTAGTAAGTGGTGTGTTCCCACCTAATGCAACATACCAGCAGAAGAATAGGTTGGCCTATGATACTAAGGTGTATATCTGGGATGAGCCATACCTATTCAAACAAGGAGCTGATCACATGGTGAGGAGTTGTGTTCCGGAGGCAGAGATAAAGCAAATTCTTGAGAGATGTCCTACCTCTCTATATGGGGGTCATCATGGTGGTGACAGGAAAATGCACAAGGTATTACAATCAGGTGTCTTCTGGCCCACATTGTTCAAAGATGCTATTCTATTCTCCAAGGTCTGTGATGCTTGCTAGAAAACAGGTGCCATATCCCGGAGGCATGAGATGCCCCAAAATAATATTCTGGAAGTGGAGATTTTTGATGTTTGGGGCATTGATTTTATGGGGTCATTCCCACCATCATTCGGTTGTCATTATATTTTGGTAGCTGTGGACTATATGTCTAAATGGGTAGAAGCAATAGCTCTTCCAATGAATGATGCTAAGGTGGTGAGCAAGTTCCTCAGAAAAGAATATCTTCACACAGTTTGGTACTCCAAGAGACATTATTAGTGATCGCGGTACCCACTTTCTCAACCAAACTGTGAAGAACTTGCTGGCAAAATATGGGATAAGGCACAAGGTGTCCATACAGCATATCACCTACAAACCAATGGGCAGGTTGAGGTATCAAACCGGGAGATGAAGCAAACATTGCAGAAGAACGTAAACGCCACTTGGAAATATTGTGCAGAAAAGCTTGATGAAGCATTATGGGCGTATCTGACTGCATACAAGACCCAAATTAGAACCTCTCCTTACAGGCTGGTGTATAGAAAGGCCTTTGATTTGCCCATAGAGCTCGAGCATCAGGCGTACTGGGTGATAAAGAAGATGAATCTTGACCCTGAGCTCGCCGGCAGGAAGAGACTAGAGCAGTTGGAGGTGTTGGGTGAATTTTGGTTCCAAGATTATGAAAATGCTAAGATGTATAGGGAGCGTACTGAGAAATGGCACGACCAGTACATAATCAAGTGGAACTTCGAGCCTGGCTAATAGGCATTGCTCCTTAACTCCCATCTTAAACTCTTTCAAAGAAAGTTGAGGTCCAAATAAAGTGGGCTATATGTGGTGGTAGCGATTACACTCCACGGTGTAGTTGAGCTGAAGGACTTGACCACGATCCAACAACTTTTGGTGAATGATCAACGTGTCAAACGCTATTAGGGTGAGGACATGAATCAAGTGGTGGAGGCCATTAAGTTAGCCAATAATGAATGAGCTAATCATGCATCGTGCCGCGATGTAAAATCAGGCACTGCATGGGAGGAAATTCATGGTGAGGTAACAATAGTTTGTTTTATTTTCTTTTTAAAAAAATATGTAAATCAGATCCAGTATACAAAGTGTGAAAATTTTGCATAAGTATAGGTCTGCGATGCCTCCGAATCGTGAACCATATACAATTTTGTGTAGATTTTTCCATCCTCTTTTCTCGATGATTGGTTAGGTAGCTTTTTTTGTTTTCTTTGTCTTAACATTAGTTTTACTATCTTGAAGCATGTTAAGGTGTACGGGAAATTTTTTGGGGCCCTGAGCAAAACAATAAATGTTTTAAGAAGCTCAAAACAGTGAGCATTCGTGATAGTACCGCGATGCAGGCCTATTGTAGATGCTTACTGTTTCAGCATGCAGGAAATAATTATTTTTATAAGTTTTGATCTGTGTTCTCTCTGCAACGCAGATGGGACACAGATATGTGTTAATTCCTCCACGTGCAGGCGTGGCCACACCCCCATTTAAATACCCTAACCGTTTCCTTCATCCTTTTAACGCATACGCCACGACCCCAAACCCCTATTTCCTCTATTTTTTTTATATCTTCTTCTTCCCCCCTTTACCCAAAAATTCAAACAAGTTCACATCGCTCATCAAGTTTGTCTTTGCGCAAGTCTTCTCTTCGCACAAGCAAAGTTTTCTCCACTCTAATTTTGTTTAATTTCAACGCTTAAAGGTTTGAAATTCTTCATGAATGGGGGTAAAAATTCTAAGTGGGTTTCTTTGTTTATAGTTGATTCTTATTCATACTTGTTGGGCGTGCGTTGCTTGTGGTTAATTTATTCATGAGAGTGAGATTTATAGTGAATTGTTGTGCTTGAAAACCCTACCTCAAATTCATTATACTGTTGAGAGCAATTGGGGGGGGGGGGTGATTGTGTGTACTTCACCATACTTCTTGTTCGATCTGTGGTTCTTGTGTGAAGCATGCCAAAGTTTGAGTGTGGGGTTGAAGGCTTGACTTTGAGGGGTCGAGTGTGGTGTATGAACACTGCAAATTTGGGTTGTTCTTGTAACTGTCGGAAATGGAGGGTTCTTGTGATCCTTGCTCTTGTGATGAGGCAAGTTTTGTTGTATACTATGAATTGTGCACTGATTTTACTATGTGGGTGGAGTACATGGTCTTGAGGGGTAGATTAATTGACATTCATGTAATGCATACTTGGATTCTTCCCTATTCCTTATGAATGTGTACTTCTATGTTGGTTTGTGCCGAATGAGTAAGTGTGGAGTTGAAGGTGCTAAGTGCGGGGTCAAACAGTTAGGCCTGGTGATGTGATGTGAAGTTGTACTTGTAACTATTGAATACTATGAGGGTATGTGGCGGTGTTGGTTTCTTATGTGTGAGGAATCGTGCTATATAAAGATGTTGGATTGTTAAGCGGTATCACATATGACGTGGGGAAGTCTGAGTACCCTCGCCATACGGGCTTGAGTACAAGTGTGGGGTCAGAAGCATGATTGCCTGTATATTGATTGTGCATCTATGTTTTGCATGTACCATGTCTTCAAATGCTTACCAAAAAGTTCAATCTAGTAGACAAGGGGCTTCCAACACTAGAAAGCGAGCACGAGACGTCCAAAATGTGCCTAAGGACACTAGGAGGGGCCAACAAGCCCAGTTCGGGGCCAAGGTTGTTACAAAGATGGACGAAGGTGGTATCAGTCTCAAAACGAGACTAAATACTACTTGTAAATCCCAATGGATGTGGACACATTGTGGGACTAGTACCCCCAAATTCTAAATAGGTGCAACGAGTTGCAGTTCGGGTTCTTGTTCAAACAGCCCCGACCCTGTAATCTTAGCTTGGTTTGAGAATTCTATGCAAACCTTAGCAAGGAACTGAGGTCCCAATCTGTCAATGTTCATGGGATCGAGGTGAGTTTTTTCCCTCTTTCTATCAATAGGGTACTTCGCACCCCCGAAGAGGTACCCTCTCTAACTTTTCAAGAGCTATTCAGTCGCCCTCCATACCAAGGCATTAGAAACACACTGTCAGGGATAATCTCCATTACTAAGTGACTTTGACATGCGAAACGGGGCTATCACCTCTCATTTCCATTTGCTAACATGTCCAAAGGGGCTCGGGTCTAGGTCAAGATAGTGACACACACCTTCTTTCCGAGATAGCACTTCACAAATGTGACGAGGGATAGAGTGTGCCTCACCTTTGTACTCATGAAGGGGATGCCACTAAACTATAGAGCTATCTTTTGGCTGGCGATGAGGAAGGCTAAGAACCACAAGGGTCGCAGGTATGCTTATAACTGCTTTGTGTCGCCTGATAGGTGTACCCGAGGAGGCCAATATTAAGGGGCCCGATGTGTCTTTGGGGAAGATGCTAACTACTACGTAGAAAGCCTACCATGATGAGTTGATTATGTGGTGAATATATAGGCTCGAGATGCTTCGACACCATATAGACGTTCGCCCCTCCACGAGAGAAGAGCTGTAAGTGGTTGAGGTCGAATATCTGCTAAATGTCATTGCAAAAGTTGTCTTGCATATTAGACCACAATTCATCGACTCAGTCGAGGATGATGTACCCACGAACCAAAGAGAGGTGCACGATGAGGAGAATGATGACTTCAAGGCGGGTGACAGCAAATGAGCCATCAGTTTATGTTGGAGGTGAGCCCATCCTACCTGCCTCTGATAATGAGTGAGCACCAGAGTTCCCGTCTCACAGGTTTTGTATGGTTAGCACTGAGGGTAATGCTAAGACTAAGTGTGGGTTGGGAATACATTTATCCTTGATCCTTATATTTCTATTTCTATTGGCATGTACTAAGACCACTATTTCTATTTCTACTTTGTGATGTTATTGCTTATGGTTGGACATCTATGTTACTGTTAGGATTGGACATCTTTTCTTGTAGGTTGGGTTTGTAATTAACAACTATTAACTACTTATATGCATGAATGTTTAAATGTTAATATTTTGTGAATGCAATAAGTTCTTGGTAGTTGCATAGGTAGTGCAAGTAGCTGTATTAGTCATAGTTGGGTGATGGGGGCCCTATGATGGATGAATGATGATCATCTTAAGGGAATTTGTCGAATTGAGTTCATGTAGAGTGTGGTAGTGTACAAATAAGCATCAAGCGCAGACATTCGAACTTCGTTTGAGGGTAGTTGCTTGATCCTTGTAAGTCACAAATGTATGCATGCTTAATTAATCAAATTCACATGAATACCATAATAGGATCTCTAGTGCTAACCTTGTGATGAAAGTGTTCCAAGAGTGAGCGAGCTAATTGTGTGTCTCTATTGTGATAGGTTCGAGAACTTGTTTGGTATATAGAGTACACTTGGTAGGAGTTGGAATTAGAGGAGAGGATCTAGGAATTTCTTTGATTGACGAAAATGACCCTAGTTATCACTTTTTGAGCCTTAGCGCATTCTTTGATTTACCACAATTTAAGCCAATCCCTTTTCTTTGATAAAGTACCCGTATTTGATCCTAATGCCCTAGCAGTTGAGCACGGTGAATCAGAGGAGAGGGAACTTGAATGGACACCCGAGGGCTGAGAAATAGTAGAGTGTCAAAAAAATAATAAAATGAGTAGAAATAGTGTTGGTCTGCATGCCTCCGCCCCTCAGAGCAAACGCAGATGCACATAGATTTATACCTTAACAAAATAAAAATTGCGATCAGTTATCCAGTATTAATCTGTATTGCGGATCAAACGCGGATGCACACTGGTTCGAAAGAAAAAAATTAATTTTAGTTTTACTTATTTTCTTTACAGGGTGTCTATGTAATTGTAGTGGTATTAGTTTGGGTAGCAGATGTAAATAAATAGGAGTACTTATAGCTTGAACTAGTAAAGTGTTAGCAAGGATTGTGTATTAAGGAGAAACAAAAGGGATGGAAGGAAGCGAAGTGTGTGCTACGAGCGCATGGGAATTGAGACATGACAACCATATCTATAAATGTATCTCACCTATCCGCAGCCTACATTACAGCCAGAAAAAGACCTATGTGATCCTCTAATGAAAATTCCAACTGGGTCTAAGTTTACATTAAGGGCAAGCCTATGGAATCTAGAAGCAACTTCAGACATCTTTTCAGAGAGTGAGAGCTGTTTGTTTACCCATTATTAGTCTTTTGTCTGATTCTTAGTAATGTGCATGGGTAATTCTTCTTGGTGAGGGCACATGATCATTCAACGTCAGTAACTGGAGGAATTGTTAAACATTCTGCATGAGCCCACATATATACATGAAAGCTAGGAGCAAGTAGTTTCTACCTAGGGCACTGAAAGTTGTTCACCATGGTTCAGAGAAATGCAACCGCATGATGTTCATTGTATATATTACCATAAGGAGTTACATGCATGTGTCTTAGTTTTCCCCAGGATGGATAAAGCTCTAAATGTGGGGTGATAATCTTAGGCATATTTATACGCCTAATTAGCCAATAATGCCCGTAAATAGAGACAAGTCAAAGGGTAAATTCATAGAGTCTAGGTGCTTTAGTGTATTTTTTTTCTTTGCTAACACAGGGCTGAGTGTGCTAGTTGGTTGTGTTTTTATGGGATTTTGTGTTAATAGGAATTTTGGAGCCAAACCTGGAATTGAGGGAAAAAATAGCCTGGAATTTGAAAGATAAAAGTCAGTTAAAGTAGCCAAAAGTCCAAAAGTCCACATGGCAGACTTGGAACAAATTTATGGAGGCTGAAATATGAAGAAAAAGGTGCGGAGCTTAAAAGTGCACAGGGTCCACCTCGCGGACCTGTGCAAAAGCTGTGTAAAACTGCCCAGTCAGCAAATTAAGAAAAAAGTTAGAAAGACAAGGGGTCTGCATTGCGGACTTGAGGGCCCGAGGTGGAAAGTCGAATTACAAGATTTTTATTATTTTTCTATCATTGACATTAGGTTAACATTCTGGTTTTACGTAAGAACTTCAATAGGGGCCACAGAGACTTCTTTTCCATAGTATTTTGGTTAGTTTAATCCTTATCCTTTGGTTCTTGATGTTTTCCAATTCATTCATGATGTATTTCGCGTTCGTGAGTGGCTAAGTCTTCACATTCTGGGGTTGTAGCCATAGACAATGTGTAGTTCTTAACTTTTGAATATCTATGAATGGTTTCTTTTGATTATTCCTATGCTATTTTTACCTATGCTTCATAGCCTGATCAACTAGAGAGTAAATTAATTGTTCACTATGGATGCGAGAGATGTTGGAGCGGATAGAACACAATAGTATAGGAGCTTGTTCAACACTAGGAAACTAGGTTGATTCGTGTAAGGGAGACCAGTGATAACTACCCTTACACCTCTCTTGGTTCATATACGGGAAGATATCTTTAATGCATTTTTATTGGTTTGTCTATCCTCGCTCAACGATGTAGTTAGACAGTCAATAACAGTGGCTGTTAGAGGTATGCGACCCTGTTTAGGTGAATTAAACCCCATGAATCACTACTTAGGAAACTAGACATAGATATACATTTTTAAGACTAGACAGAGTCGTAAAGGCTGCAACTTTGGAATTTCCTGTCAATTGATATCTTATCATAAAAGTCAGATTAGTTTATTAGAAATTTGTTCTTTACAATTTATTTTACTTAAATCCAAAACTCTTTCTACTAAAAGCACCATAAACGTGATAACTGAGATTGGTGACCAATTCAATTAAAGTCCTTTGGGTTCGACAACCCAGCTCTTTAATTAAGGCCACTATATTACTTGTGAGACAACGTGCACTTGCGTGTGCTGGGGAGCAACATGCCTCTGAAACATGGGCCTCTATGAACCTTACCACTTGTTGGACACATAGCATCATTCTATCTTTAAGGCTTTGGAAATTTCCTTTAAAACGGGCCTTCTTCACCTTCCCATCTCCACTCTTACCATTTGAAGTCTTAAGGGCACCCACCGATCGATTGAGTTGAGCAGTCACGGCCTTGGCCAACACGGTTATAGCAATTCAAAACTTAATCTCGGTAGCCCCTCCACCTTGAGGTGTGGGGTAGGCCGGTCATCCTTCGGGTGTAAGAGCTGTTATTTCTCATGTGTTAGGCATGATCTGGCATAGGATAGAGTAATCATTAGGGGGGAAAACTTACTTTCTCTCTATAGCATGACTTGGAATATGAAGAAGCGAAACATTTTCTAAAATGCCTCATAGCCTCACACTCATTGTTATGGTGCATAATACAACCATGAATAAGACTCTAACCAACGCAGTGCATTGGACTCTGTGGATCTAACAACCTAGTGCTCGGATAACAATTTTATCATGACCCAAAATAGGGCCTAGATGTGATATGGTTCATGGGGACCCCGAAGGAACCCCAAGCAAGCCTATCAACATATCATTACACATCCTTTGTTTTGGAAGTAATTGAACAACAATAAAGAGTAGAAATAAGGGCATAGGGACTAAGGTAAAGCCTTCATTTCATAAAAATAGCAAGCAAGTCAGGAGAGTCAAGCTTATAGTATCATTACATACTTGTCCAACAACACGAGGCCCAACATAAGCAACCGGGATCACCCTCATTATAATGAAAATAGGTAATCCAAATATATAAGATATAATCTTAACATAAGCATGAGAGAATATAGATATCGTCTCTGAACATGAGGACTCACCAAAAGCTATCTTGAACAATCCATCTAGCCACGTAGAGGATAATCAATAGAGGCTCAGGTTCCTACATGGTGATATCACGTAGGCGTAGAGTATGCGTTAGTACATTTGAATGTACTAAGTATGGGGGATGCAATGCAACAAAGATAGGAATATAAATTAAATAATAACTAGCATATAGCAATATGGCATGCATGCATGATGTTTGAAGTAAAACATTCTTGAAAATATTCATACTTGCACAACTTGCTTAACAGAATAACTTGACAAGATTAGATCATCCAGATACCTTATACTAGAGGGTGAGGGATATATCAAAGGTCATAACCCCTTCTAGTAGGTAATGGGTAGTACATGATGGTGAAGAGATAGCATAGTTCATAACTCCTACATGTAAACATGAGATAGTGAATAGCACATGATAGTATAAGCTAGCATAGGTCATAACCCCTACATGTGAGCATGGGATAATACTTACTATTGAATTGCATATGAGGGTGCGGTGTACCACATAGTTCATAACCCCTTCATATGAGTTCCTTGCATATCCTCAAATCATACATGAGGATAAGGAGTACAACATAGTTCATAACCACTTCATGTAGATATGAGTAAGTGAGTAGCATTGATTCGTACATGATGGTAAGGTGTACAACATAGTTTATAACCCCTAAATGTAGAAATTGGCCTTGTACTAGAGGGTAAAGCATATGACATAGTTCATAACCCCTTCTAGTAGGCTTCTCAATTCACAAAAGCATAAACCTTAGCATAAGGACTTAATAACTCATCAACAATTCCCAAGATCATAACAACATGAGAGCCCAACAATCCACTTGCAACACCATAGGTGCTTTACATGATTTGATCACACATATATACATTTCTTTCATCACCATCAGCCACTTGACTCATAAGCCATGCAATAGACCATTAGTAACTCTAGAACCATAAACCGGACATTTTATCAAACACTTGGCGGGTGTGCAGTGCTAGAGTAAAACCATGCAATTCAAGAGAGTATTCATGCTAAAAAGTTTAGTGTAAGACAATCAATAGATACTTGTTAACACCCTCAAGCAGTATATATCAAAACCCTTCATAAAATAATACATTAGATCTTAGATTCATAGCTCAAAAATGCTAAAACAATTATAATTTAATGAAACCCTAACACAATGTGCTATGAATTTTATAATAAGTAAGACCTATGAGTAAATCAACTTTAAATCATGCAATTTTAGATAAAAGAAAGCTTGGGCATCATGGATGAAAGAAACCCATGAAAGAAAGCCACATACCTTGACTTTGTAGGTTTTCTTCAAGAAGATTTGAAATGGAGACTTGAAGCTTGAATTAAATCCTTAGATCCGAAAAGAGATTGGGACACTTGAATCTTGAGGAGGACTTGGGCCTTGACTTGATTTCCTTGAAGTCCAGCAAGACTTCTTGAAAACCTTGAGAATTGATGGAGAATTTGATGAAGATTAGAGAGGAATTTGAGAGGTTTTTGGTTGATTTTAAGGGCTCAAAACGGCTTGACAATGAGGGATTTTGTGTATATAGGTATAGGGTTATTACCCACTTGCCCTGGTGTAAAAAGAACAATTTTTAGAAATTTTTTAACTAGTCCGCGTGGCAAACCTATTGTGGACAGCTACTATTTTTGGAAAGTTTCACTAAAAATTATTTTTCTTGGCACGAACAAAGTATACCTTGTAGGTACTCATTTCCCCACATAATGTTTCCTTTTGAACAAGAATATGAAGTCGAATTTGCGAAATTCTGCACGAATTTTGAGATATTAAAAAAAATGCATCATAGTATCTTTCCAAGCTATGTGGTGGGGTGTTTAAATATCTCCAATTTGAGATATAAGGGAATTATGATTATGAGGGAACTCCTAGGCATGTGTGGGGAATTTCATAAAATTGATGCATTTGGTGGCTATTTGGGCTAAGTGGACTCAATTCAAACCAAAGAATGCCTAAGATCATATTTCCAATCACAGTCTATCAAGACCAACATTTGAAGACCAACAAGGCATGTTCTAGGTGACACAAGCGCACACAAGGGGCAAAACAAATACTCACGACACACATCACATGCAAATTAATTCGGAAAGGATCAATATAACTCTTAAGTCAAGTACAAGGGACTCATTTTTTCAAATATATCCATCTAGCAAGTAAGAATCATCAAAACGGTCAAAGTGTTGTCTCAAAATTTGTCATGACCCGGACCTAGGATCTAGGAGTGACATGGCGAATAGGGACCCTAGAGTTCCCAATCAATCCTCAAAGCACCAAAATTCGCTTCATCGGTTCGGAATCTCATTAAAAATTAAACACATAGTTCTAATGGATGGAAAAATAAGACTCATGCTTTGCGGATATCTTAGGGAAAGGGATTAGCATGAATTCACATAGCTTATAACACATAATACCTAAGGGGCGGATAAGTATGACTCACGTTATGAGAGCAATTCGGAACTTACAATCTTCCACATTTCCACATCAAACATACATTGATATCATAATTCGAATAATCAATCCATAATAGTCTTATCCAATGAAAATCCATAATCATATAGTTCAAATACAACACATAACTGATTGATTTGACGAGAGTCTATCAGATGTCCAACAGTTCGTCTAGTCATAAGATAGGACAGAATACAAGACATGTCCCAGACTCACACTCAAAGTAAATAACACAAATGGAAGCAATATAGGTAGAGGAATGGTGGCTTTGTCCTTGGAGGATAGGACTTACCAAAACAAATGTCACATTTCCGATCTAGCGTTTAACGATGGATGAAAGTAATCTCTGGCCCCTATATGGTGAGATTATGTAGGCAAAAGTATACATTAGTACGTTTGAATGTACTAAGTATGCTGGGTGCAACACATGTAACTTACCAGAACTTGCATATAATGTTAGATTGTAAGGGCACATAATATAGAAAGAAATTTATAGCAAAGAATGTAATATAACAAGGTGCTATGAAATTCATGATGCATGAAGTACAAATGATGCTTATATATATAGTGGGGATGTGACCTCAACCGACATAAGTAAGACTAAGCAAGCTATTAGTTGGAATTCCGATGAAATCCCCACATAGGTAAAGAGGTGGTCTACTTGCTAAAGATAAACCATACTCCACTTTACGGGAACACATCCCATTTCGTACGAAGCAATCTTCCTTATAGGAATATATCCCATCCGGATAGGATTTCCACATATACCATATCATGTCACATTATACTTCACCATATGAAAACCTATCCCATTTCTACGAAATGACCTTCCTTATTGGAACATATCCCATTTCGGGTAGGATTTCACTTAACCTGTGTTAGGCACATAGTTTAAGGAAAGGGAGAGGGCCCTTGGGGTTAGCCCTAATGCCCCCAATCCATCAGTGCTAAGTCGTTATCCCACAAGAATACATATATGTATATATTTACATGCTTTCAAAGAGACAATAATCATTTCTAAGACCATTTCAATGCATTCTTAGGCTTAAAGGTCAAATATCGTTCATAATAATTCATACTCAAGCTCAAATGCCAAAATTCATAATTCATACCATAATACTCATGCATAAGAATAGCTCATTCGTGCATACATAATGGTGCAAGCACCCATAATGCTCCAAGAACCATAATCAATAGTCATATATGTAATCACATTCTTGTCATAACCATAATCCTGTCAAAAATTATGTACTTAGCATAACTGGGCTTAACCCACTTCATAATTTTCATAAAAAAATCATGTCAAGAATGCAAATGCCATGAGTGATGTGAGGAAAGCATGACTAATTATGATTTAATCTAAAATCAGTAATATAATATGAAATTCAAGTAAAAACATAATTAAATCCACATTTAAAATCATAATATAATCATCCATACATAAACAAGTCTTAAAAAGGGACATGCATACTCATAACTTCATAAACTCAATGTAAATCATCATAATAGGACATAAAGTAACTTAAAATCATCAAATATGTACAACCCATACATCCATTTACTTTAATAAATCCAAATAATGAAAAACCATATTCAAAGAGAGCTTAAATTCATGAAATTTGATTGAAATGATTTGGGTCTCCTTGATTAGAAGGAATCAAGGATCAAACCTACATACCTAGACCCAATGAAGAAATCCCAAGAGGAATTTGAAGAAGAAGAGTATTTTTCTTGAACACCAAGCTTGAATTCCATAAGTGTTCTTTGGAATAGATTCTAGAGTGACTTGAGACAATTAGTCTTGAATGAGGTTTTGAATTAGTGCAGGAGAGGTTTAGGAATGTTGGAGGGGAGGGGGGAGGGTTTAAAGGTCTTAAAAAGCCTTGGGGATGGGTCAAAATATTAAAAGTACCCCAATAAAAATGTCCCTTACATTTTTTTCTAGAACTCCCACGGCCCTCTCCATAAGTCGTGAGACCCTTTAGGGGTCGTGAAGACCCCCGTATAGCCTAGAAAGATTTTACAGAAAAGGTCATAACTTCTTCATTCGAACTTCAAATGAGGTGAAACTAAATGTATTAGAAAGCTCATTCGTAGAGATTTTAATTTGATAGGTCATAGTCCACCCTATTCATTTTG
>JAOTQR010087140.1:0-35042 GCA_025774065.1 Solanum ossicruentum
TAGTCAATGTCGTACGTTGGAAAAATTCCTTTTCCTTCACAAAGTGGGTCTAAATATAATCCATGTTCATTCTTTGCTACTCTTATGCTAAATTAATCACACCCTTAATTTTTGAGTCTTTAGAATCCATGAATAGTATTTGTTTGACCGAAAGCTAAATAGTTTAGAAAACTATGGGTTCAATTGTTCGAAATCACTTTAAAAATTGTTTTGAAGCCTATTCTAGTAATGCGTATGATGGAAATTAAGCAAGTTCCATTGAAATCACCTTTGGTGTAGATTTGAGCAATTTTGGCAAAATTTCATAAACGAGTAACTTCTTGATTTCAAAAAAATGAATATTTTGCATATCACTAAGCTTATGAAACTAGTTTTTATGCATGTGATTCTCACGACTCTATTGGTGCCATTATGGTCTCACTCCCCGGTTCCCGGGCCGGTTATTATCGTGCTTATGTATAACTGTATGTATATATGTATATATATATTCCAAAGTAAGTTGGATACGGCAAGTCGGTTTGCCCATGGGCCGGCTTTGCTTAGTTTGGGGAAATAAGGAGTTGGGCCTGGGATATGTTGGCATCATGACATGTAGTTGCTGGGCCCCTTCGCCCCGGCTCACGTGAGTGCTTGGCCCCTTCGCCTCGGCTCACTTATATAACGGGCATGATGACCTTTACACATTATGATACGTGAGTACATGGCACCGTCGCCTCGGCTCACCTATCCTATGATGTGGGTGCATGGCACCGTCGCCTCGGCTCACCTATCCTATAACGTGGGTGTGTGGCACCGTCGCCTCGTCTCACCTATACTACAGTTGGGACTTGTGTTTGCGGGGATTTGAAATTTCTGGTGTTAAGCAGTGGTATGGCACGAGTTTGGAGGTCGCCATCATTCCCATTCCATATGTATTTCTTTGATATTTTTTTAAATAAAGTATTATTTTGATGTTTGTATACAGGTTTGACTCACATATTTTTATTCGGATTATCACTCTCACTTATATTTTGTACTTTTCGTTTTACATATTCGGTACGTATTTCGTACTGACCCCCTTCCTTCGGGGGGGCTGCGTTCATGCCCGCAGGTACTGACGTATAGGTTAGGGCTACCACCTTCTTAGGATCTTTGTCCACCGTTGAAATGTTCCCTTGTCTCAGGAGCAGACTTTGGTATATACATGTACCCTTATTTTTTGTATATTTTGCATTTATGTATATTCGAGGGTATGACGGGGCCCTGCCCCGTCCTATGATTCAGTTCATATATATAGAGGTCTATGGATGCATGTGGGTGTGGGATATTACATGTGATATGATTACGTATGTATGGTGCTTTTGTTAGGCAGTTCTATATTAGACCACTCGTTCTTCTATATACCCTTAGTGTAGATGGCTTGCATGCCCTCAATGCACCACCAGTTAAATAGAGCATCTAGAGGTAATGGTGGTGCATAAGATCCTGCAGAGGACACCAAATCTGACTTGTCATTGGATCCTAATTTAGACTCGTATTTGGAAGGATTTATCTGAATAGAACTTCTATCTTTGTTGCCTCTCTGTTTAGACTGGGAAGAGTGAACAACGATAGCCTGGGTCTGAGGCTGTTCGGTATGTCTGGTGGCAGCCTGTGTCTGTGGTCACTCAGCATCCGAGTCAGGATGGACACCAAGCTTCTCAAATGATCCACTGGCCTTGGAGGTGCCCTGATCCTTTGAGAGCTCATCTCGTAATCTCCACTACAGGGCCCTAATCTTATCTCTCCTAGCCTTTAGGGTCAAAGTACGTGAAATGAATACATCTAGCAAACAAGATTACCCCATGATTCAAGGAATGAAAAGCAAAAATCATTTTTGAAATGGCTATAAATGGGTCTACGAAGGTACTTTTACGAGTCGTAACAAAAACTTTAAGCCATAGTAGAAATAGAGTGAACTAAATTTGGCTACTAGTATTACATCTACGAGACTAGGTTCAACTCATAGACTAGTCATAGACTGAGTGTAGAAGTGTTCCAATGTTGAATTTTACAGGCAGGGATCTACGAGTCATAGATTGATCTATGGCTCGTAGAAGGTCTTATCTGATAGAACCTAAGAAAATTTCAAATTTTTGGATCTCCTTACGAGGGTCAAAAACATCTCGTGGAATGTTCCACAATCCGTTAAAGACCCTTATAGTATAAATGACCCAGAAATTTTGATTTTCCAAGACTATCAAATGGATCCCAATGACATGTTTAGCATTTAAATCATCATCGAAGAAACACATTATGCTCCCCCACATGATTTCAACAAATACCCAACACCTGATATGCAATGATCATATATGACCCTATCGAATCTTATTTTACATGTTTCCAAAGAAACCAAACCCCATTTGAATGTTTAAACCTTAAAGCACATAGATGTAATCACACATTGTTTTTCAAGCAATATAGTCTATTCAATTCAACAACATGTGACGATATGGTTTTCACATAACATCATACAAAGACGCAAAATGTGGCTACACATGCATTTTCCAGCTTTTAACATTATTCAAAAATTGGCAACCCATTATTCACAATTAAATCCTAAGCAGATACAATGGCAACCATGGACTCGAACCCACACTAATCGAATTACCATACCCATCAAGTAATTACAACTTAATCACATCAATTTCAATATTAAAGGGATTTCAAGGCTAAGAACTTACCGAAGCTAAGTAAAAAAGATGCAAAAATTGAAGGAGGATTAAAGAGGTCATTGTCAATATGTATAACCTAACCGAGGTTAGCGTCGATCACCCAAGAAATAGGATAGACTTAGAGAAATTTCAAGTAGTTCGCGTTGATTGACCTTCTTATCTCCCTGGGAGAGGGGGTTGTAAAACTATGGAAAGTAGTCCTGGACTAAGACAAGTGTGAAATTAGTATCAAACGTAACTAGGGTATTGTGTTCCCATGATTCGCCAGCTCGGTATTACCAGATAATCGAATTCTTTTCTAATGTGCAGCAGACAGAATGGTAAGTTAAGTATACCAAACCCTTTGATCTAGGCGAGAGACAAATTTCACTATGTGATTTGATTTATTCTTGCAGTGTCACATTACTAACCCTTACCCATTGTTCCAGTACAACCTCCCCTTGATCTAGTTTGGTTGATTAGACGAGAAATATCAATCAAATCCTGTTAATTAATCTCTTTTCTTATTCGTTACTACCTCGATCTAGTCAGTGACACTAGGCGAGTTCTAACGTTGGCCATCATTAAAAAGCATTCAAAATAAAAAGAATTAATTAATACATGCATGAAAACTTTCCAAGAATTACAAGTTATCTATCTAGCTTTACCTTGCTAGTTCTTCATGCTTCCCAAAATCCTACTTGTGGATTTAGCTACTCATATTCAGTGTAGATGCAAGAATCATAATATTGAATAGCATAATTTAGCACTTACAAGAATGGAATTAAGAATAAGAAATCCAAGCTCTTCAACAAAGATCACAAGTATGAATTAAGAACTCAAAATATTGTTTTCTAAGTGTCACAATGTTTCTTACTTTTCTTACTTACTCTCTAATGTTCCGTATGAAAAATAATCTAAAAACACTATTTATAGGAAAATAGGAAAACTAGGTCGGCAGGCTCTACGGACAATGCTACGGGCCATATAAACTTCTACGACCCATAATCAAGGCTTCGTGGATTCCCTCTACACATACGGGGTTGACTTCTACGAGACCCATCTATGGGCCATATAATGTTTTATGGCCCATAGAGGGTTTTGTCTGATGACATTCAAGCAACTCCCAACTTTTTTATCCCCAGGGTACAACACCTTATCTATGACTCCTAGAATCGTGTGCAGCTTATTTGCATGTTTGTAGACTCAACTTCAAAAAATCTCCCCTTCACTAGATTTTGCTATGAAACCTACGCTATAGGCCATGGAAACTTCCACAGCCTGTAAAAGGTATCGTAGAACAACAACTTTTGTAAGTTCTGTACATTTAGCCCAAAAATCATACCAACCCTATCACCCTGCAAAACAAACATAAAAACACATCAAATGTACTAACATCGCTATGAGAACACACAAATTTTCAAGTTTTAAGCATCAAAAGTATTGTATTCTGATAGCACATCACAAAATATTATAATAAAATAAACTCAAACTTAATTCATGAAAACAACAATATTTAAAACATATTTGAAATTAACCCACGTGTAAATTCATCATAGAAGGAACATGCATTTTCAATTCTCATAAACTCCACGTAAATTAACATAATAAGACTTAAATCATAATAAAATCATCAATTGAAATCAACCCATAACTTAATTTAATTGAATTGAAGCTAAATTTACAAATCCACTTGAAATTCATACTTAGAAATCATTAATTTCATGAAATAGATTTTGGGGCTTCATGACTAAAAGAAAATCATGAATGAATCCACAATACCTTGAAGGAATTTGGAAGATAAAGGTAAACTAGACTTGATCTTGAAAGACCTTAGAATTCCCAACTAGAATCTTCAAAGCTTGACTTGAATAGAGTTCTAGGAACTTGAATTTCTCAAGTATACGTGTTTGAATTGAAAATGAAGTGTATTGAATGAATGAGGATAGATTTAGGGGTCTTAGGATTGGCATAAAATTCACAAAAGACCTTGAAAGTCAACTAAATTACCATAGAGCACTTAATGAAATAGAATAAAATATAACTGGACACTACCATAGAAGGCTTCATGGTCCGTGATGGCCTTCATGAAGTTGTCTTAAAATACGAGGCAGTGATTTTGGAGGAAAATTTTGCCAAAGGTCCCTCCACGGTCACCTTCACGATCCGTGGTGATCTTCATGGACTGTGAGTGTGTCGTGGTGGCACCCTTTGGAAAAAACATGGTCACCAAGGCAAGGGCTCCTCCCAAGAGCCCTTTCATGGTTAGTGCTGAGGACCACGAACCATGAAAGGCTCCATGGATGGACATTTAGCCTTAAACTCTTGGGTAAGCCAACATAAGTCATGAGATGGCCAAGGACATCTCCACTAACACCTCCATAGCTTGTGGAACTTACATGACTCATGAAAGTGTCCCCGAAAGAGCAGCTTGGTCAAAAATCATAGAAAACCACTTTTTAAGCATCATTATGGCCTTCCGAGGTCTGATTCCTTACATCATCTCCCCCTTGGAAGAATTTATCCTCAAATGAGCTAGAACATGGCTTGAAAGGCTTGTCTTGAACAAAACATATCTCAACATGAATGTACCATGCATAATTCAACATTTAAAACCATGAAACCATCAAAACTCATGTTAAACTATCATTTAAATCAGTTTCATGTATATGTATGTTGTCATGTCAAGAAGCATAAGAGTGAGAAATTAGGACCATTTAAATAAGAAGAACCTAGTATTTTAGGCTTGAGTAGATTAGAATAGATAGGGATATTGTTTCATCATGTCTGATTCCACTTCCTATGTAGCACTCTCCATATGTTGGTTCCTCCAAAGTACTTTAACTGAAGCTACATCCCTGTTACAAAGCAGCTTCACCTGTCTATCAAAAATCTCAATCGACACTTCTTCATACATCAAATTTCTCTTCAACCTCAACATCTCCAAGGGCACAATTGAACTAGGATCACCGACTAACTTCCTTAGCATTGACACATGGAAAATCGAGTAGATAGAACTCATATCCTAAGGCAAGTCAAACTTATAGGCCACTTTGCCAATCAGCTCAATGTCATCATAAGGACCTATGTACTAAGGACTTAACTTGCCCTTCTTACCAAAATGCATACCTTTTTCATAGTTGTACCCTTCACATATACCCAATCACCAATGTGGAACTCAAGATCCCTCTTTCTAACATTTGAATAGGACTTTTGGCAACTTTGTCCTATTTTCAACCTTTGTTGAATCAACTTCACTTTCTCTATAGCCTCCCACACAAAGTTCGAGCCAATCAATGACATTTCACCTATATCATACCATCCCACCGGGGATCTACACCTTTTCTCATACAAAGCTTCAAACAGTGTCATTCTGATGCTAGCATGATAACTATTATTGTAGGCAAAGTCGATAAGTGGTAGATGATCATCACAATTTCCCTTGAATTCCAACATGCAAGCCCTCAACTTGTCCTCTAAAGTTTGAATTATCCTCTCGGCTTGCTCATCGATTTGAGGATGGAAAGCGGTACTCAACTTTACCCTCATGCCAAGCGCTTTTCAAAATGATCTCCAAAAGTGAGAAGTAAATTGGATACCACAATCTGATATAATAGACATAAGCTCACCATGAATCTAACCAACTCTCGAATATATAAATTAGCATAGTCCTCGGCATTGAAATTGGTCTCACCGGTAAGAAGCGAGCCAATTCGGTCATTCTATCAATAATTACCAAAAGTCTCAAATTGCTTTCGGGTATGGGACAACCTAATCACAAAGTCCATATTCACATCCTCACATTTCTAAGTAGGTATTTCAATGTCTTGAGCCAAACCGTCGATCCTTTGGTGTTTCACCTTCACTTATTGACAATTAGGACACTTAGATAAGAACTTAGCTATGTCCTTCTTCATACCATACCATCAATACACTTCCTTCAAATCCTGATACATATTTGTGGATCCCCGATGTATAGAATAACGAGAGTTACGAGCCTCTTCGGAAATCACCTCCCGAGGACCATCAATATTGAAACACATAACTAAAGTTGGTATCGAAGCACACCTTCTCCCCTTTAGGAGATAACCTCTATCTTCTCTTTAGCAACAAACTTCTTTAACTCATTCAATGACGGGTCCAACGCTTGCTTTGCCTTGACATCAACAACCACATAAGATTCAGCCCCATTCTGAGCATGAATGCCACCTTCATTAAAGTCAGCTAACCTAATTCCCAATCTAAGCCAACATTGCACATCCTTTACTAAATCTTTCTTGGTCTCATCAATATGAATGACACTATCTATAGATAGCCTACTAATAGCATCGGCTACAACATTTACCTTGTTCGGATGATATTGAATACTCATGTCATAATATTTAAGAAGCACCAACCATCTCCTTTGTCTCAAATTAATCTCTTTGGGTGAACACATATTTCAAGATCTTATGATTACTGAAAGCATCAACATGAACCCCCATATAGATAATGCCGCTTTAAAGTACACACTACCACCGCTAATTCTAGAGCAAGAGTCAAATAGTTTTGTTGATACACCTTCAACTGTCTAGAGGCATATGCTATCACCTTTCCATTTTGCATAAGCGCACAATCCGAACCAATCTGAGAAGCATCACACCCATTTGCGCAAAGTCAATGTCGGAAAAGAAAGTTTTGAATTCAACTATTAAACTGAACGCCCAGATTCACAGTGCAAGCTTTATACCACAAACCCATCTAAGTCATCTGATAATGTCAAAATAAGAGCCAATGTAAGTCAATCTTTCAAAGTCTGATAACTCTTCTCACACTCATCTGACCATATGAACTTGGACTTCTTTTGAGTCAACTTGGTCAATGGTGATGCAATGAATGAAAAACCCTAACCAAATCTTTGATAATAACCGGCTGACATAAGAAAACTCTAAGTATCTGAAGGGGTCAACAGTCTAGGCCAATTTTTCACAACCTCAGTCCTCTTTGGATCAACTTTAATACCATCACCAGATACCACATGACCAAGAAAGGCTACTTCTCCTAGCCAAAACTCACATTTATTAAACTTGGAAAATAATTGCTTCTCCCTCAAAGTATGAAGAACCAATCTCAAATGATCCATATGCACTTATTCATTCTGGGAATAAATCAAAATGTCATCAATGAAGACAAACAAAAGAGTATCAAGGAATGTCTTGAACACCTAATTCATTTGGTTCACAAACACCACTGGAGCATTATTCAACCCAAGGGACATCACCACGAACTCAAAGTGCCCATATTTTCAGTTCAAAAAGCCATCTTGGAAATATCACTCCCTTACCCTCAACTGATGATAATTGGAACGAAGGTAAATCTTTAAGAAATGAGTAGCTCCTTGTAATTAGTCAAACAAGTCATCAATCCTTGGCAGCAGGTATTTGTTCTTGATGGTTATCTTATCCAATTATCGATAATCAATACACATCCAAAGTGATTTGTCATATTTCTCACAAATAACACAGAAGCACCCCAAGGTGATATACTTGGCCTAATAAAGCCCTTCTCTAACAAATATTTCAACTGATCCTTCAACTTCTTTAATTCATTTGGAGTCATACAATAAGGAGGAATATAAATAGTTTGAGTATTGGGAAGAATATCTATGCCAATGTCCACTTCACTTTCGGAGGAATACTGGACAAATCATCTGGAAAGACACATAGAAGCTCATTAACTACAGGAATCAACTCAAGAGTAGGTGACTCATACTCCATATCTCTAACCCTCATTACATGATGGATACACCCGTTAGAGATCATTTGCGGGCTTTCAGATAAGAGATAAATTGACTCTTAAAAGTGGAGTCACTAACCTCCTACTAAAGAATAGACGCATTTGGAAACTGAAACTTGACTCTTTGAGTTTTATAATCTATAGAGGCATATGAAGCATGCAACACACCCATCTCGAGAATAATATCAAAATTAAACATCTCAAGTTCTATAAGATCACATGGAAGGACTTTATGCAAGACTAAAATAGGACAACTTCGATAAACATTTTGGGCAACAATAGACTCACCCACGAGATTTGAAACACCCCTCATATGCTTCATTTCATAACCCAAACTAGGATCTAGATGTGACACAGCGAATGGCAAACCTGAAGGAACCCCCAAAAAAGTCTCTTAGCATATCATACACATATCCTTGGTCGTGGATAAAACAACAAGATAAAATATAAAGAAGGGAAATTGGGACAAAGGGAAAGAGTTTAATCAAAGCTCAGGCATAATTACATTACTTGTCCAACAACACCTCTAGACTTAGAATTGAGAAGGGGCCAAGACAACTTTTTGGGATCACCCTTATAGTCATAAGTTTCCAACATAAAAAGAGACAATACATAAAATAAATCAAGAGAAGTATGTCCTCAAAGTTGAGGACTTACCAACAAGCTTTGAGAGGTAGTACTAGCCACATGGAGGAGGATGATCAAGTGGAGCTTTGGTTCCTCATGATAACATCAACTAGGCATAGAGCATGCATTAGTGCATTTGAATGTACTAAGTGTGTAGGATACAATGCAACAAGAGATAGGCAACATAATCGAAGTACATAAGTATGCAATAAATAAGCATATAGCACTATGGCATGCATGAATGAGGCTTGTTGTAAAGCATGCTTACATAGAACATAATACATGTATAGGAAGAGACTGTCATTAGAAACCAAGGCCTACCACCTCCTTGGCGAGGCGATTGAGGTATATACCCCCTAATATGGTAGCACGGTCCTACCACCCCTTGAGCAAGGTGATTGAGATATAAACCCCCCAACATGGTTGCACGGACCTACCACCCCCCAGGCTAGGTGTTTGAGGTATATACCTCCTAACATGATAGTTCAGGCCTACAACCCCCGAACGAGGCAATTGATCAGCTTCCAATACTATATATACCATTCATGAAATCAACACATATACACATCTCTTTCATCATCATAAAGTCACTTATATACCATGCATTAGGTCTTGAACAACTCAAGAAGCATTAACCGGACATTTTATCAAACACTTGGCAAGTGTGTAATGGTAGTATAAAACCATGCAATTCAAGAGTGCAATCATGCAAGAAAATTTGAAGTATATCAACCTACAAACCCTTGGTAATACCCTCATGCAATATAAATTAAAACCCTCCATGAAATCTCAAAATAGATCATAGATTCATAGATCAACACATGCTTAAACAGTCATAAGTTTATGAAACCCCAACATAGTTCACAGTCAAATTCATAGTAAGTAAGACCCATAAGTAAATCAACTTAGAAACATGTTATTTATGTAAAAAGAAAGGTTGGGTACCATGTGAAAGGATGCAATGGTTGAAACTCACATACCTTGACCTTAGAGGTTTCTTTGAAGAAGATTTGAATAGAGACTTGAAGGTTGAATGAAATCCTTAGATCCAGAATGAGATTGGGACACTTCAATTTTGGGTGAAATATTTGTCTAAGTGTTAGAGAGGATTTTGGGGAAAGTCTTGTATGATATGAAGGTGAAATATGGCTAACTATAGGTACTTTTATGTATGGGAAGACTTAGGCCCAAGACCCAAAGGCTTTGGACCGGAGACTACTGGCCAAAACAAATACCCTCTTCGCGCCCGTGGCGTGGTTCTTCATTGTAAATCATCAACTTTGGAATTTAAATTTTGATGTGGTTGCGCTAAAATCGGGGTTAGACACATCTCCCACTCAATTTTTCCTTGAATAAGAATATAAAGTTATATTTTTGCTATTATGCATGGATTTTGAGATATATGGAAATTATGATTATGGGCACTTCCGAGGCACATTTTCGAGCACTTTTTAGGGTCATTTCAATATCTCCCCCTTGGGAACATTCGCCTTCAAATGTCAAAGAAATGTACATAAGAAGAGTAATTATCAAGAAATCAGCCCCAACAAGAATGCAACAATGCACTTAAACACCACTTTCAAAATCCTCAAATAAATGTCAAAATCACCATGAACTTGTCAACATAAACATGAATGCATGGAAATGACATAAGGGCTATAATATAACACTTGAAATAATAAAAAAGACTTGATTTGTTATCATAAGCTTAAATATAATGAAAGAGGCATGGATATTTCTTTTCCATGCCCGCTTCAACTCCCCGAATGACACTTTTGACTAGACGATTCTTCCAAAGGGCCTAGACGAGCACTACATCCTCATTAACCAACTTTCCCTCCCATCCATCCAATATGTCCATTCGAACCTCCTCTAAATCCAATTCATCCTCCACAACACCCTCAACCTCAAAGAATTCTATAGTATTGAGTCATCAATATATCTCCTCGACCTAGAAGCATAAAGAACCGGATGAACCATATCCATATCCATAGGCAACTTCAATTTGTATGTAGCCTTACTAATCCTTCTTAACACTCTATAAGGACCCACAAACCATAAACTTAGTTCCCTTCTTACTTAAATGATCCACAGCCTCTATGGATGAAACCTTCAAATAGACCTAATCATCAACCTTAAATTCAAGATCCCTTCTCCTCACATAGGCATAGGACCTTTGATGACCTTAGGCTATTTTTAACCTTTCTCTAAGGCTTCCACACCCAAATCTAGACCCAATAAAGCCATCTCTCTCACTTTTTACCACCAAACCGGACATAAACTTAGCAATGTCTTTCTTCATACCTCCCCACGAAAACTCATCCCTCAAATCTCTATACATCTTTTGTAGAATCGAGGTGAATAGAATAGAAAGAATTATGAGCCTTATCAAGCATCAACCTCCTCAAGTCATCAATATTAGGCACACACAACCTACCTTGGTACCTAATGGCACTATCTCCCCCTTGGGAGAAAACCCTCATCTTACCATCTCTTACCACGGCCTTCAACTCTAAAAAAGCAGGGAAAAGATCTTTCTTTGCCTTCACCTCCTCAACCAATGAAGATTTGGAACCATCAACCACCACTACACCACTATTTTCAACCTCCTCCAACCTAACCCCCTAGCCAACCAATGGACCTCTCTAGCCACCTCCTTGCCACCATCACCAACATGTGCTATGCTACCCATAGACACCCTACACAAAGCATCAACCACAACATTAGCCTTATCGAGGTGATAATGAACACTCATATCATAATCCTTAAGAAGCTCTAACCACCTTCATTAACTAAACTTAAGATCCTTTTGAGTGAACACATATTGGAAACTCTTATGATCAGTAAACATATCAACGTATACTCCATACAAATAATGACGCCAAGTTTTCAAAGCAAATAACACAGCGGCTAATTCAAGATCATGGGTAGGATAATTCTTTTCATGCACCTTAAGATGTCTAGAGGCATAAGCTATCACCTTATCATTTTGCATCAAACACAGCCCAAACCAATTCGTGAGGCATCACAATACACAACAAACCCTTCCAACCCTTCCAGTAGAGATAAGATAGGAGTAGAGACAAGCTTATCCTTTCAAAGTTTGGAAACTCTTTTAGAAGTGAGATAGAGTTTCCCCCTCTAACGAATGTTCTTTTCTCTTCTAGTTGATCATGCCGCTTTAAAGAGGAAGGGAAAGGAAGGTAAGTAGAAGGTTTTAATGTTGATGGATCCCAATTTCACTATTTCTTTCATTATTACTTTTGGTTGATAATGGGCTTCTTTTGTGTCCTGAGTTGTGATGTGAACCTTTGGTGTTTACCTTTTGGTTGGGTATATTGTTGCTAGAAAGTTCATAGGTGTTGATTCGGGTTTGTATTACATTAGGTCTTGCTTTGTTACTTCTTGGATTTGATGTGGTGGATTTTGATGTTGTACTTGGAATGGAATCGTTACATGCATGTTGTGTCTCTTTTGGTGATAGGGCCCGTAGAGTTAGATTTCGACTCCTTATTAACATGTCTTTGAGTGGGAGGTTGTCATATGGTAGCAAAGGAGGTAGGTCTATTCTTTTCTTAAGATTCAATTGATCTCTAAGGGTTGCCCATGTTCTTATTGCATAGAAGTCTTGTCTTGTGATCTTGGATGAACTTAGCTTGATGTGTTGGACGTCTTGGGATGTCTTGTGATCTTGGATGAACTTAGCTTGATGTGTTGGGCATCTTGGGATAGTTTGGGCTATTTGCATAGCATGTTTCCAATGAGTATAGAACCTGCAAGGTTGTAATAAGATGGTTGAGGATGGTCGATCTATTGGGTCAACTACAATGGGTTAATCATTTCTCCAAGACTGATCTTTGGTTTGGGTTTTATCCGTAGGTAAGGATGAGGGTAGGTGATATCCCTAAGTATCTTTTCGGGCTAGAAGTGAGCACTTTGAATATTGGTGGAGTTGTTTGGTTGGATTATGCATCAGTTGTGTTTATGGGTTTCATGAATAGGGTCTTAAAACCCTACTTTGGCATGTTTGTGGTGACCTCTAGTAATGAAGTACTGATCTATTTAGAGCTTGTGAATCATTTGGGGGTAGTGTTGCAAGTCTAAGGAATGAGAGCTTATTTGTCAAATATGATGAGTGTGAATGGTGGGTAACAAGGAGGTGGTTAGAGCTCCTTAAGGATTATGGTATAAGTGTGCATTAGTTTCTCCGGTAGGGCTAGTGTTGTGGTTGGTGCTCTAAGTAGTCTAGTATGTGTGGATAATGGTAGCAAGGAGGAGACTATTAGGTCCATCAGTTGATTAGATTGAAAGTTCGGTTGAGGGAAGTTGAGAATGGTAGTATAGTGCTCATGGTGGTTCCAATCTTCTTTAGCTGAGGAGGTCTAGTTTAAGCAAGGCCTTGATTTCACCTTATTACAGTTGGAAGTTTTGGGTGGAAAGATAGGAGAGTGGATGTTATCTTCTAAGGGGGAGATGGTGGTTCGTCGCAACAAGTGGAATAGGTGTGGTTAAGGTCACTAATGAGTTATGGTTATGAGTCCTTTAAAGTATAGAGGAAGTTGGTAAGGTTTTATGTGGATGAGATTTTCCTAGGGATATGATTATGGTTTTTTCAGTTCTTCATGATTCTAGGTTGAGGAGATGTATTGGTGTCTTTAGTGATATAGAACCCTTTGAGATGGTAGGTGATGTGGAGGATAAGATGACTTTGGAGAAGGTCCCATGGAAGGTATGGATGGATGAGTGAAGAAGTTGACTAATATTGATGTGGTGTTCATCAAGGCCCATTTGGTGGAGTGGTCTATTCGTATGTGTCTCTCGGGGAGCCGGTGCGAACACGAAGAAGCAATATCCATATCTCTTTCATTCTATTCAAGCTTATGATAACATGTCAAGTCCATTTCTATGATTCCAAGTGTTATATTTCAGCCTTATGTCATTCATATGCATCCATGTTTAAGTTGGCAAGTTTATAATGATTTTACACTTATGTTGAGATTTTGAAAATGGTGTTTTAAAGTGTATTGTTGCATTTTTGTTGGGGCTGATTACTCTTCTCTTGTACATTTATTTGGGGATGAATTTTTTCAAGGGGGAGATATTGAAACAACCCCAAAAAGTGCGCGAAAAATGTGCCTCGAAAGTGCCCAGAATCATAATTTTCATTTATCTCAAAAACCATGCGTTATTTCAAAACTCCGACTTCATATTCTTGTTTAGTGGGTCAAATTTAGGGGGAAAAGGGTCTAACCCCGATTTTAGATCAACCGCAGCAAAATCTGGATTTTCAAAGTGAGATCAAAAATGCATTAGGCTTTCAACAACTCAAGATACATTAACCAGATTTTATCAAACATTTGGTGGGTGTGTAATGCTAGTATAAAACCATGCAATTCAAGAGTGAAATCATGCAAGAAAACTTGAAGTAAATCACCACCAACACTTGGTAATACCCTCATGCAATATACATTGAAACCCTTCATCAAATCTCAAAATAGGTCATAGATTCAATGATCAAAATATGCTTAAACAATCACACTTTTATGAAACTCCAACATAGTTCATAGTCAAATTCATAATAAGTAAGACCCATGAGTAAATCAACTTAGAAACATACAATTTATGTAAAAGGGAAGATTGGACACCATGTGTGAAAGGACTCAATGGTTAAAACCCACATACCTCAACTTTGGAGAATTCCTTGATGAAAATTGAGATGAGAATTTGAATCTTGATTGAATTTCTTGAATTGGAAAATGAGTTTGGGACACTTGAATTTGAGTAAAATATTTGTAAAAGTGTTTGAGAAGTTTTTAAGGAATGACTTGTATGATATGAGGTTGAAAAATGACTAAGTATAAGTATTTTTACCCAAAGCCTTGAAGTGAGAAAATTGGCAACAAAATACACAGGTCCACGATGGGTCTGCATTACGGTACCATCGTGCACCCCCACTATTTTGTGCAAACTTGAAAAAATCAAATTTTGCTACGGATGCTCTAAAATCGGGATTAGGCCTATTTCCCACTCAATTGTGCCTCTTCATCAAGAATATGAAGTCGGATTTTTGATATCACACACGAATTTTGAGATATATGGAAATTACGATTATGGGCACTTTTGAGGCATATTTTCGGGCGCTTTTTGGGGCCGTTTCAATATCTCTCCCTTGGAAATATTCATTCCCGAATATCAAAGAAATGTATATAAGAGAAGTAAGCAAGATAATTTCAGCCCACTCAAGAATGCAACAATACACTTAAACATCATTTTCAAAAATCACAACATAAGTGTCAAAATCACCATGAACTTGTCAATTTAAACATGAATCTTTGCAAATGACATGAGGGATGAAACTTAATACTTGAAATCACATAAGGGACTTACATTAGTACTTTAGGATTGAGTAGAATGGAAGAGATAGGGGTATTGCTTTTTCAGGTCCGCCTCGGCTTCCCATGTAGCACTCTCAACTTGTAGATTCCTCCAACGGACCTTAACGGAAGTTACACCATTGTTTCTTAACCTCTTCACTTGTCTATCAAAAAATTCTACTAGAACCTCTTCAAAAGTCAAGTTTTATTCAACAACACCAACAACATCCAATGGCACAATAGCATTTGGGTCACCCACACACTTCCTCAACATAGACACATGGAAGACCGGATGAACCAAGTCCATTTCACTAGGCAACTCTAACTCATAGTCCACCTTACCAATCTTCCTCAACACCTTATAAGGACCCACAAATCTTGGACACAATTTACCCTTTTTAACAAAATGAACCACACCCTTCAAGGGTGAAACCTTCAAATAGACCCAATCACCAATCTTAAATTCAAGATCCCTTCTCCTCACATTGACATATGACTTTTGATGACTTCGGGTTGTTTCTAACCTCTCTCTTATCGACCTCACTCTCTCTAAGGCCTCCATAACAAAATTTGGACCCAAACAAAGCCATCTCTCCCACTTTAAACCATTCAACCGGTAATCTACAATGTCTACCATAAAGGGACTCAAAAGGAGCCTTACCAAGTCTTGCATGATAGCTATTTTCATCAGCAAATGCAATAGATGGAAGATGATCATCCCAACCATGAAGTCTATGTTAACTTCCTCCCACTTCCAAGTAGGACTCTCTATACCTTGGGGTAGGCCACCCTGCCTTTGATGCTCAGCTTTCACCTGTTGGCAATTACAGCAACCGGACACAAACTCAACAATGTCTTTCTTCATATAATCCCACAAAACACATCCCTCAAATCTCTATACATCTTTGAGGAACTGGGGTGAATAAAATAGGAAGAATTTCTAGCCTTATCAAGAGTCAAACTTGTCAAGTCCTCAATATTAGGCACACATAACATAACTTTGCATCCAAAGGCACTATCTTCCCCTTTAAAGAAAACATCCACCTTGCCATCTCCCACCAAGGTCTTCGACTCTAACAAGGCGGGGTCAAGATATTACTTTGTCTTTACCTCCTTAACCAATGAAGATTTGGAACCATCAACCACCACTACACCACCGTCGTCAACCTCTTCCAACTTAACCTCCAATCTAGCCAACCGATGGACCTCTCTAGCCACCTCTTTGTCACCATCACCAACTTGTGCTAAGCTACCCATAGACACCCTACTCAAAGCACCGGCCACAACATTAGCCTTACTGGGATGATAATGCACACTCATATCATAATCCTTAAGAAGTTCTAACCACTTTTGTTGCCTAAGTTGAGATATTTTTGGGTGAACACATGTTGGAGACTCTTATGATTGGTAAACACATCAATATGCACCCCATACAAACAATGACGCCAAATTTTCAGAGCAAATACCAGGGCGGCCCATTCAAGATCATGGGTAGGATAATTCTTTTCATGCACCTTAAGTTGTCTAGAAGCACAGGCTATCACCTTATCAATTTGTATCAAAACACAACCCACTCCAATTCTTGAGGTATCACAATACACAACAAACCCTTCCAACCCTTTTGATAGAGATAAGATAGGAGCGGACACGAGCTTATCTAAGCTTATCTTTCAAGGTTTAGAAACTTTTTTCATAGTCATACGCCCACATAAATTTAGCCTTCTTTTGGATCAACTTAGTCGTAGGAGAAGCAATAGAAGAGAACCCATTCACAAACCTTAGGTAATAACCACTAAGCCCAAGAAGCTTCTAATATCCAATGGAGTCAAGGTCTAGGTCAATTTCTAATAACTTACAACTATTTAGGATCCAACTCAATACCATTCCTCGAATCCACATGACCTAGAAAGGCAACCTCTTGCAACCAAAACTTACACTCCTTATACTTAACATACAACTTCTCTTCCCTCAATTTGGTAGCACACTATGGGAAAAGATCAAAACATCATCAATGAAGACCACCACAAAAAAATCAAGGTAAGGTTCAAAGACCCTATTTGTAAGACCCACGAAGATAATCGGTAATCAATACGCATTCTAAAGGAACCATCCTTCTTCTACACAAACGACACTGGGATGCTCACTAGGAAAGACATCAGGGAACTCATTAACTACCGAAGCCTACTCTATAAGAAGAATCATGGACTCAATATCCCTGACCCTTGTAAGATGATAGAGACACCCCTTAGAAATCAACTTATGGGCTTTAATGCAAAAAAAAAGAATCTACCCTTGATCACCACATCATGACTCTCCCACTCAAGAACGGGTTCATTTGGAATTGGAATTTGACCCTATAGGTTCTACAATCGATAGAAGCATAGTATGCATGCAACCAATCCATCCAAGAATGACATAAAAATCCACCATATCTAACTCAACTAAATAACAAGGCAAAATTTTATGCAAAATTCAAATGAAACATTTTCTATACCTTTCTAGCAATAATAGATGCACCAATAGGAGTATACACCTCATTGGCTCACACAAAAATTTGGGTTCAACATGAAACTTTTGGCAACAAAATGAGTAACAAAAGAAAGAGTGTCACCTGGGTCAATCAAAGCATACACATCAACATTGTAGAGCACCATGCCAAGTCTAGTGCTCCCCAGTGGGGTGCGGTTGGATATGTCGATGGTCAACTCCATAATCTTTAGTAACCCATGTACAATGCCCCAACTCATGATTCTTTTCACCACAATCGAAACATGCACTCAAACTAGCCACGCAATCTTTCGGATAGTACTCTTCACACTTGTGACTTTGGGGGAAAACTTGAACATCAACACCTTTGCCTTGAGGACCACTACCTATACCGTCGGGTTGAGCATGAGGACAACCACTAACTTTGTAACCAAAGTAAGCATTAGACTTCTTCAAACATGGGCCACCATGACCTTTCCCACACTTTTGGCATGTAGAGGAAACTTGCACATCAACACCCTTCCCTTTCCTTTGAACATATAGGAAATTATAAAGTTTGTCATCTATCTTGCCACACCTATAGCATGCATCCGTGTTTCTCCTACATATGTTATCATGATTTCTCCCATATTTTTGGCACCAAGGATGAGTCCTTCCACCATAGCCACCGGGCTTAGCACATGGAAGCCTATCTTCAAGTTGGGCTATTCTTTCCCCTTCCTTGGAGGCCACGAGGCAATCTTTCATCTCATTCCCAACACCCCCACACTTGAAACAACCCTCAACTTCTACCAAACACTTCCCATGACGCTCTTTGCCATACCCATGACAATTGATGAAATTGATCCTCATCTTATGGTACTTGGGCACCAATGGAGTAGTAGAAAATGAGGCACCACCAACCCTGGCCTCTTAGCCTCCCTATTCTTTCCCTTAAACCTTAAAGTCTCGGGAGTACCCACTTGTTGATTAAGTTTAAGTTGTCACCACTTTGGCTAATAGCCATAGAACATTATGAACCTCCGCATTTGACATGTCACCGTCCTCAATAGCTTGAGACATATTCTGAAATGCGATGATTAAGAATGAGATATAATCCTTAGAGTACTTAACTCTATTGCACGATATAGATTATGAAGAAGTGAAACATTTCCTAAAATGTCTCATAGCCCCTCATTCATAGTTGTGGCGCACTTCACAACCATGAATGAGACTCTAATCGATGCAGTGTATTGGATTCAAGGACCATTATCAACCTAGCGCACTAATACTAAGTTCGTCACGACCCAATCCTAGGGCCTAGACGTGACACGGTGAATGGGAAACTCGAAGGGACCCCAAACAAGCCTCTTAGCATATCAATAGACATCCTTGGTCACGAAAGCAATGAAACAATAGCAATAGATAGGTAAAAGGGAAATACAGGGCTAAGGGACATCTTTAATACCATAGAAACATAACAAGTAAATAGTATAGCATTAACATATCATAAGGTTCTAACAACACCTCTAATACATAGATAGGAGCGAGGGCCAAGACAATCTCCGGACTCACCCTTGTAACATGAGTTTCCAAATATAAGAAGAGTCAATACATAGAATAAACCAACAAAAGTATGTCCTCGAAGTTGAGGACTCATAGCATTCTTTGAGAAGATAGCACTAGTTAGGGAAGGATGAGGATGACCGTTAGGAGTTCTGATTCCTACATGGTAACATAATGTAGGAATAGAGTATGTGTTAGTAAATTTGAATGTACTAAGTATATAGGATGCAATGCAACAAGAGATAGGCACCATAATCAAAAGGCTTAATCGTGAATAAGAGATAGTGTATTATCAATATGGCATGCATGAACAATGCTTAAAGTAAAACATGATTATATAGATTATATTACATGTGTAGGAAGAGACCATCATTATAGACTAAGCAACTTAGTACTTGGAATCCAAGGCATGCCACATGCTTAGAAGGTGGATGAGGTATCTATCCCTCATCATTGGTAGTACGGGATTACCACCACTCGACAAGTTGGAAGACGTATATACCCCTCATCCATGGTAGTACGTATGTGCCACCACCCGATAAAGTGGATGAGGTATATACCCCTTATCTATGGTATGGTCACTTGCAACACTATAGATACTTTTCATGAAATCAACACATTTATACATGACTTTCATCATCATAAGTCACTTAACTCATATACCATGCATTAGGGTTTCAGCAACTCAAGATACATTAACTGGACATTTTATCAAACACTTGGTGGGTGTGTAACGCTAGTATTAAACCATGCAATTCAAGAGTTAAGTCATGAAAGAAAACTTGAAGTAAATCAACCCACTTATACTTGGTAATACCCTCATGTAATACATGTGGAAACCTTTCATCAAATCTGAAAATAGATCATAGATTCGTAGCTCAAAACATGCTTAAATAGTCATACTTTTATGAAACCCCAAAATAGTTCATACTCAAATTCGTAATAAGTAATACCCTGAGTAAATCAACATAGAAACCTGAAATTTATGTAAAAAGAAAGGTTGGATACCATTGGTGAAAGGACCCAATGGTTGAAACTTACATACCTCAACTTTGGAGAATTCTTTGATGAAGATTGAGATAAGAACTTGAAGCATGATTGAATTTCTTGAATCCAAAAATGAGTTTGGTACACTTGTTTTTGAGTGAAATATTTGTCTAAGTGTTTGAGAAAGTTTTGGGAAATGACTTGTATGATATGAGATTGAAAAATGACTAGGATGAGAGTTTTTATGCATGGGAAGGCTTAGGCACAATACCCCAAAGACTTGGACCAAAGTGAGAGAATTGGCAATAACATAGGTCTGCGATGGTTCCGCGTCACAGTACCATTGCGCACCACCACTATTTTTTGCAAACTTGAGAAAATCAAATTTTGCTACGGTTGCTCTAAAACAGGGATAGAGCCATTTCCCACTCAATTTTTCCCCTTGGTCAAGAATATGAAGTCAGATTATTGATATAACGTACGAATTTTGAGATATATGGAAATTATGATTGTGGGGACTTTCGAATCACATTTTCAGACACTTTTTGGGGTTATTTCATTCATCCATGGGTCCTTTCACCCATGGAGCCCAACCTTCTCTTTTGATGAAAATTACATGATTTTAAGTTGTATTACTTATGGGTGTCTATTATTATGAAATATGAACATAAATTATGTTGGTTTATCAAGTATTGATTGATTACGCATGAATATCTATTTTAAGCTTATTCCATGAATTGATTTTGTCTATTGAGACTATGAATTATTTTAGCTATGAAACTATGAATTATTATAACTTTTGTTAAGGATTTCAAGATACCCAATATTGGTGGGTTGATTTGCATTGAAGTTAGTCTTGTTTTACTCTTGAGTTGTATGATGTTGAACAAGTATCATGAATCCACGACGTGTTTGATAAAATTACATGACAAGAATTCTCAAGTTTTAATGAACTATTACATGATCTACAAGTCAAGTGATTTCATGATGATTAAGGGCTTTTAAGCACGTGTTGAATTCATAAAAAGTATTTATGATTTTACAAGTATCAAGTTGAGCCCCATTTCAAGCTTTTAACCTCTTTTGAGCCATTCATGTCAAGGCAAGGGATCATATAAGATTATTATCATGTTTCTTACAAGTTATTCAAGTTATGATTTTTTCAAACATTCCATAGGATAAGACTTAACACCAATTAAGGCTTAAGATGGAGGCTTGACACAAAGGGTCCTTATATAAAGTCTTTAGTCTCTAAACTTTATGTCACAATAGGATTATATATTTTGCCCTTGCTATACTAGTGGATCCATCTAGTTCATATTATCATGTTTGGTTTGCCTTGTCAAGTAGACCACACTTCATTGGGGGTGACATGCCCTGTCACCTATTCCAAGGGGGTGTCATGCCTTGGATTCCAAGCTGTAGCTACTTGTTCTATGTCGGTTGAGGTCTCTTCCCACATATGTATGATATATTATGCAAGTTGAATGTTTTACAAGTATGTTCTTACAAGCATTGATCATGCATGTCATATTGAGATTATGTATCCACTGATTATGATTATGCATTTTGAATGTATTGGCTTATGTATTTGTTGCATTATGCCCTGCATACTTAGTATATTCAGATGTACTAACACATACTCTATGCTTAGGTGATATTACCATGTAAGGACCAAATCTTCTTTTGATCATCCTCCTCCATGTGGCTAGTTCAGTACTTCGAAGAAATCTTTGGTGAGTCCTCAACTCTGAGGATGATATCTATGTTACTCATGCTATATTGAGACTTCTTTAATATTGGACACTTGTTATCATGAGAGTGAACTCGGGAAGTTTCTTGGCCCTCACTCCATTCTAAAGTAGAGGCGTTGTTGGATGCTAAGTTTGTATATACATTTAAGCTTAACTCTTCTTATATTTTTATGTTTATGAAAGACTTCCATTAGTCCCAGTTCCCTTTTTATACTTGACTCTTGTTGATTTTTGTTTTCATTTCCACAACCAAGGATGTGTATAAGATATGCTAAGAGGCTTGTTTGGGTTATCTTCGGACTTCCTATTTGCTGTGTCACATCTAGGCCCTAGGCTTGGGCCATGACAAGCTTGGTATCAGAGCACTAGGTTGTTAATAGTCCTCAAAAATTTAACACACCACATTGTTTAGAGTCTTCTTCATAGTTGTGAAACGTGCCACAACTATGAATAAGAGGCTATGAGGCGTTATTGGAAATGTTCCACTTCTTCATGATCTATGTCATGCTTTTGATGTAAGGATAAGGATTTTTACCCTAACAAATGCTCTTTGCTCTTCTAGATCATGCCACTACACACTTGAGGAGCAATCGACCCCTCCCGCTCCTCAAGCTCCTCAAGGTGGAGGGGTAGCCTAAAATGAGTTTCGGGATGCCATCACAATGTTGGCTCCTGCTAAGACCAACCAAATAAACCAAGGGGCCTAAGCTCCTCATTCTCCTACTCCGGCCTCAAGGGTGAGAGATTTCACAAGGATGAATCCTCTAGAGTTTCATAGGTCCAAGGCGGAAGAGGATCCCCAAGAGTTCATCGATGAGGTGTATAAGGTGTTATCTATCATGGGGGTCAATTTGGAGTAGAAAGCAAAATTAGCGGTCTACCATTGCAAGGGTGTGGCCCAAATTTTGTTTACTCAATAGAAATTGGAGAAGAGAAATAATGGTTTCATTCCTTGGGAGAAGTTCAACGTCGCCTTCCTCAACTGGTTCGTCCCTATCGAGTTAAGAGAGGTAAAGAGGATGGAGTTTATGAACCTCAAGAAAGGTTCCATGAGTGTGCGGGAGTATGCCCTCAAGTTCTAAAAGCTTTCCAAGTATGCTCCACATTTGATTTACGACCCTAAAGCTAGAATGAACAAGTTTGTGTTGGGAGTATCCGACTTGGTAAATGAAGAGTGTCATACCGCAATTCTTGTAAAGTGATATGGATTTGTCTCGGCTCATGACATATGCCAAACAACTTGAGGGGGAAAACCTTAGAAAGAGGAGAAGTGAGGAGTCCAAGAAGGCTCCGTTTGAAGGTGACTTCCAAGGCTCTAAGGGTGTCCGGGTTCATCAAAGCCATAATTTCCAAGGCCAAGGTTCCTTCAATGATCTTGACAAGTATTTTTCTAATGATGGGGGTGTCTAACCCAAGATTCCAAGGTGGCAATGGTGGGATGACCCATCCTAAGTTCCAAAAGAGTGGGAAAAACCATGGTGGTCCATGTTTGAAAAATTATAATGCTTGCTTTGGTTGTGGTGAAATAGGTCAAAAGGCTATTGATTGTCCTCATGCTCAACACAAAGGTAGAGATGGTCATCGTTAAGGCCAAGGTGCTAATATGGGTCAAAAGGCAAAGGGGACCAACAAGGGAGTGCTCCAAGGAAAATTAGGTTTTATGCTCTCTATGGAAGGCAAGGAGTGGATTAGGTACCCGATGTTGTTACCGATATGTTAAAGGTTTTTGATTGCAATGTGTCTGCATTGATAGATCTGGGTGCAACTCTCTCTTTCAGTACTCCTTTTGTTGCCAATAAGCTTCATGTGTGTCCCTAATTGTTGTGTGAACCTTATGAAGTGTCTATCTCCATTGGTGAGTCCATCATTGCTAAAAGAGTATATAGAGATTATCCCGTGTCTATATTTCATAAAGTCTTACCTTGTGATCTTATTGAACTTGACATGGTCGATTTTGATATTATTCTTGGGATGGATTGGTTGCATGTGTATCATGTTCATTGATTGTAGAACTTGCAAAGTTAGGTTTTGATTCCCTAATGAGCCTTGAGTGGGAAAGTCATAATCTAGTGGTCAAGGGTAGATTCATTTCTTGTCTTAAATCCCAAAAGTTGATTTCTAAGGGTTGCATTTACCATCTTGTGAGGGTAGGAAATGTTGAGTCTAAAGTCCTTCCTATTGAGTCGGTTCCAGTAGTCAATGAATTTCTTGATGTCTTTCCTTATGAGCTTCCTAGTGTTCCTCCCGAAAGGGAAATAGACTTTGGTATATACCTCTTTCCCTATACACAACCCATTTCTATTCCCCCTTACCTTATAACCCTTGTGGAGTTGAAGGAGTTGAAGGATCAATTGAGGGATTTGATGGAGAAGGGTTTTATAAGGCCTAGCAAGTTAACTTGGGGTGCACCAATGTTGTTGTAAAGTAAAAGGATGGTTCCCTTAGAATTTGCATTGATTATCGGCAACTCAACAGAGTCACTATAAACAACAAGTACCTTCTACCAAGGATTGATGACCTTTTTGATCAACTACAAGGGGCTAGTCACTTTTCTAAGATTGATCATCGGCCCGGATACCACCAAGTGAGAGTGAGGGAGTGTGATATTCCCAAGATGACTTTTTGGACTATGCATGAGCACTTTGAGTTTGTGTTAATGTGTTTTGGCTTGACTAGTGCACCAAAAATATTTATCGATCTCATGAATAGGGTCTTTAAACCCTACCTCGACATGTTTGGGGTGGTCTTTATTGATGATATATTGATTTATTGCCAGAGTGAGGAAGAGCATGTGAATCATTTGAGGATGGTATTACAAATCTCGAGGGATGAGAAGTTGTTTGCTAAATACGAATAATATGAATTTTGTTTGAAAGAGGTTGCTTTTCTAGGGCATATGGTGTTGGGTGATAGCATTAAGGTGGATCCTAAGAAGACGGAGGTTATAAGAAATTGGCCTAGGCCCTTGACTCCGACGAATATTAGATGTTTCTTGGTTTGGTAGGTTACTACCAGAGGTTTCTGAATGTTTTCTCTTCTATTGCTTCCCATATGACAAAGTTGACCCAAAAAAAGGCAAAATTTGTTTGGATCGACGAATGTGAAAAGAGGTTTCAAACTTTGAAAGACAAGCTTATCTGTGCTCCTATTTTGGCTTTACCGAAAGGGCTAGAAGGTTTTGTGGTTTATTGTGATGCCTCAAGAATTTTTTTGGGGTGTGTTTTGATGTAAAATGGTAAGGTTATAGCATATGCCTCTAGACAACTTAAGGTGCATGAGCAAAATTATCCCACCAATGATCTTGAATTGGCGGTCATGGTGTTTGCTTTGAAAATTTGGCATCACTATTTTTATGGGGTCCATGTTGATGTGTTTACCGACCATAAGAGTCTCCAATGTGCATTCATACAAAAAGATCTTAACTTGAGACAAAGAAGGTGGTTAGAACTCCTTAAGGATTATAATAAAAGTGTGCACTATCATCCCGACAAAGCTAATGATGTGGCCAATGCTCTAAGTAGAGTGTTCATAGGTAGTCTAGCTCATATTGATGTTTATTACAATAAGGTGGCTAGAGAAGTTCACCGGTTAGCTAGGTTGGGGGTTAAGTTGAATGAAATAGAGAATGGTGGTAAAGTAGTGGTTGATGGTTCCAAATCTTTTGTAATTGAGGAAGTCAAGTCAAAACAAGACCTTGACCCCACCTTTCTAGAGTAGAAGGCTTTGGTGAAGGATGGTAAAGTGGAGGTTATCTCCCAAGGGGGAGATGGTGCAAGTAGGTTCTGTGTGCCTAATGTTGATGACTTGAGAGAGTTGATTTTGAGGGAGGCCCATAATGCATCCTATTCTATTCACTCCAGTTCCACAAAGATTTATAGAGACCTGAGAGAGGTGTATTGGTGGGGTGGTATGATGAGGGATATTACCAAGTTCGTAGTTGGGTGTCACAATTGTCAACAAGTGAAAGCCGAACATCAAAGGTCGGGTGGCCTAGCCCAAGACATAGAAATTCCTACTTGGAAGTGGGAAGAGATCAACATGTATTTTGTGGTTGGGTTGCCTAAGACTAGGAAACACTTTGATTCTATTTGGGTTATTTTGGATAGAATGACAAAGTAGGTTCACTTCCTATCGGTTAGAACAACTTTTGGTGCCGAAGATTATGCCAATTTGTATATTCATGAGTTGGATAGATTGCATGTGTACTATTGTCTATCATTTCAGATCGGGGTGCTCAATTTGCTTTTCATCTTTGGAGGTCTTTCGAAAGAGGTCTTGGTGTCAAGGTCAAGCTTAGCACCATTTTTCATCCTCAAACGGATGGCCAAGTTGAAAGGACTATCCAAACTCTTGAGGATATGCTTAGGGCTTGTGTTTTGGAGTTTAAGGATAGTTAGGATGAACATCTTCCACTTATTGAGTTTTCTTACAACAATAGCTACCACTCTAGTATTGGCATGGCTCCCTTTGAAGCCTTATATGGAAAGCGTTGTAGTACCCCAGTTGGGTGGTTTGATATATGGGAGATATCTTTGTTAGACCTGGATTTAGTTATGTAAGCCTTGGAGAAGGTAAGGTTAATAAGGGAGAGGATGAAGACAGCCCAAAGTAGTCAAAAGGCCTACTCCGAAATGAGAAAAAGAGATCTTGAGCTTAAGGTTGGTGATTGGATTTACTTGAAGGTCTCACCCATGAAGGGAGTGTTCTGGGTTTGGCAAGAAAGGGAAATTGAGCCTAAGGTTTATGGGTCCTTATAGAATTTTGAGGAGGGTTGGTAAGGTTGCATATGAATTGGTGTTGCCTATGGAAATGAATATGGATCATCCGATCTTCCATGTATCAATTTTGAGTAGATGTGCTAGTGACCCAAGTGCTATAGTTCCCTTAGAGGTTGTAGGTGTTGTAGAAGATAATTTGACCTATGAGGAGGTCCTAGTGGAGATATTGGATAGGCAAGTAAAGAGGTTGAGAGACAAAGATGTAGCATCTGTCAAAGTCCTTTGGAGGAATTACAAGTTGAAAGTGCCACATAGGAAGCCAAGGCAGACATGAAAAAGTGATATCCATATCTCTTCCACTCTACTCAAGCCAAAGGTAATAAATTATGTCCCATTTATGATTTCAAATCTTAAGTTTCAGCCCTTATGTCATTTTTGCATGCACTCATGTTCATGGCAACAAGTTTATGGTGATTTTTGACATTCATGTTGGAACTTTTTGGAAATGATGTTTAATTACTTTTGTTGCATTCATATCAGGCTGAAATCTTCATGACTACTTCTCTTACGCATGTTTCTTTGACATTTGGGGACGAATGCTCCCAAGTGGGAGATATTTGAAACATCCCTCATGTGCTTTGGAATGCCTCGTAATCATAATTTCCATATATCTCAAAAGTCGTGCGTGATTTCAAAAATTCGACTTCATATTCTTGATCAGGGGCAAAATTGAGTGGGAAATGGGTATAATCCATATTTTTGAAGACCCGCAGCAAAAAATAGTTTTTGCTAATTTTCAAATTTCCAGTGCCTGTCCATGCCTAGGCCACAACGCGCCTAGGGCGAGGACTAGTGTAAGTTGTCCCTCTGCATTTGGTCCGCATCGCGGACAAGATGCGAACTTGTGTACAATTTTCCTTGATTTTGTTATTTCAACCAAGGGCATTGGGGTAATATCCCCATACCCATTTAAACGTGAAATCTTCCATATTTAGCCATTTTTTAACTCTATAACTCACAAAATTCTCCCTAAAACCTCTCCAAGACTTTATCAAATCTCTCTTTCAAATTCAAGGATTTCAAGCTCAATTTTGGAACTCAAGAACCCATCTCAGGCTTCAAGTTTCCTTCAAGTTCATTCCAAGAAATTCAATGTTTAAGGTTTGTGGATGTTCATCCATGGGTCTTTTTACTCAGGGAGTCCAACCTTCTCTTTTTATGAAAATCGCATGATTTTAAGTTGTATTACTTATGGGTATCTTTTATTATTAAATATGAACATAAATTATGTTGGGGTTTTATCAAGTATTGATTGATTACGCATGAATATCTATTTCAAGCTTATTCCATGAATTGGTTTTGTCTAATGAGACTATGTATGATTTGAGTTATGAAACTATAAACTATTATGAGCTTTTGTGATGGATTTCAAGATACCCTAAATGAGAGTTTCACTACAATATTGATGGGTTGATATGCATTGAGTTTATTCCTCTTGCTATTGATGAACTATTACATGATTTACAAGTCAAGTGATTTCATGATGATTAAGGGCTTTCAAGCACATATTGAATTCATGAAAAGTATCTATGATTTTACAAGTATCAATTTGAGCAAAATTACAAGTTAACCTCTTGTGAGCCATTCATATCAAGGCAAGGGATCATGTATGATTATTATTTACTCTCATGTTCAAGTTAGGCTCACTAGTAGAGGTCAAGCATATTATGAGCTACTTATGTCAGGTTATAATGTTTCTTACAAGTTATTCAAGTTATGATTATTTCAAGTATTCCATGGGAATAGACTTAGCACCGATTGAGGCTTAAGATCGGGGCTCGACACTATAGGTCCTTATATAAAGTCTTTAGTCTCTAAAATATGTGCAACCACAGGATTATATATTTTCCCTTGTTATACTACTGGATCCATCTAGTTTATGTTATCATCTTTGGTTTGCCACGGCAAGCAGATCGCATTTCACATGGGCATGTCATGCCCGGTCACCTATACCGAAGGGGTGTTATGCCTTGGATTCCAAGTTGTAGCTGCTTGGTCTATGTCAGTTGAGGTCTCTTCCCATATATGTATGATATATAATACAAGTTGAATGTTTTACAAGAATGTTATTACAAACATTGATCATGCATGTCATATTGAGATTATATATCCATTGATTATGATTATACATTTTGAATATATTGGCTTATGTCCTTGTTGCATTGCAACCTACATACTTAGTACATTCAAACATACTAATGCTGCAACAACCCCAAAAAGTGCCTGAAAATGTGCCTCGGAATGCCCAAAATTTTAAATTCTATATATCTAAAAATCCATGAGTGATATCACAAATTCAACTTCATATTCTTGTTCATAGGGTAAAAATTAGGGGAGATGGGTCTAAACCTGATGTTAGAGCAATCGAATCACAATTTCAAATTTTCATAATTTTAATTTCCAGAGATGATCCACGACAGCACCGCGATGCACAGCTATTGCAGACATGTGTTAATTTGGCCTCTGCAATAGGTACACATCATGGACCTATGTATATTATTGCTAGTGATTTTTATCTCAATCCAAGGCTTTTGGGTCTTTGGCCTAAGTGTTCCCAGACTTGTTTTTACCTATTTTTAGTCTTATTTCACCCACATATCATCCAAATCATTCCCCAATATCTGTTCAAACCCTTAGACTCATACTTCACCCTAAATTCAAGTCTCATAACTCAAGACCAATCTGAAGGATTTCTTCAAGGTTCTTCATTAAGCTTCATGTCTCTATCTCCAATCTTCACCAAGTTCATCTCCAAGCTAAGGTATGTTGTGTTGAACCATTGGGTCCTCCACCCATGGTGCCTAAGCTTCTTTTTTACTTAAATTGCATGATTTAAAGTTGATTTTACATGTGGGTTATGTATATTAAGAGTACTAAATCTTGGATTTAATGTTGGATTTGATTAAGGGTTTTGATGTATATTGCTTGAGGATGTTGAAAGGTGCTTACTATTGGTTTTACAATGAATTTTATTGCATGATAAAACTCTTGAATTGCATGATTTTACACTAGCATTACACACTTGTCAAGTGTTTGATGAAATGTCCGGCTAGGGTTTCTCGAGGAATTGAAGGTTCGATGAATGTCTTATGAGTTGAGTAGTGTTATGATGATTATATGATGATGAAAAGATGATGGCATGATGATGAATCAATGGTATGCATATGATGTGTATTGATGAGAGGAAATGTAGGTATATGATGACCTTGTGATGATGAAAGTATGTTATATATGTGTTGAATTTATGGAAAGTATCTATGATGTTGCAAGTCAATCACTTGTTGAGAGGGTGCTAAGTCTCAATCACTTTGTTGAGAGGATTCCCAAGTCTCAATCACCTTGACGAGGGGGTGCTAAGCCTTGGTTGCCTTGTTGAGGGGGTACCAAGCCTCAATCACCTTGACGAGGGAGTGTCAAGCCTCGGATACATTATTGAGGGAGTATCAAGCCGCAATCACCATTCAAGGAATGGTGTGCCTTGGAGTTGGGAAGTGGCCCACTTGGTCTATGATGATGGTCTATTCCTATGCATGCTCTACTTTTGTATAAGTATATGATTCACTAACATGTTTTACTTCAAGTATCATTCATACATACCATATTGTTGGTATACCATCCATTGTCTATGTTTATGCATTTTTCCTATGATGTCTATCTCTTATTGCATTGCATCCCACATAATTAGTACATTCAAATGTACTAATGTATACTCTATGCCTATATATGTCACTATAGGAACTACAGCTCCATTTAGTCATCATCATTCTCCACATGGCTAGTGATATCCAATAAATCTAGTTGGTGAGTCCTCATGTTCTTGGGCAATATCTATGTTCTTATGTTATGTATTTAAGACTATCTTTTCTTTTTGTGTATACTTGACTATGAGGGTGAGCCCGGTTGCTTGTCTTGGCCCCTGTTAAGTTCTATGTTAGAGGTGTTGTTGGACAAAATATGTATTATGCTTCAGCTTCGACGCACTTATGATATCCAAGCTATTTAAATATGACTCTCTTTCCCTTAGTCCCAATTTTCGTTATTTATGTTTCTTATGTCATTTTCTCTTGCTTCCATAACTAAGGATGTGTGATGATATGAAATGAGGCTTGTTTGGGGTTCCTTAAGGTTCCCTATTCGCCAGTACATCCTGGCCCTATGCTTGGGTCGTGACAAAGATGGTATCAGAGCACTAGGTTGATAGATCCTCGGAGACCAACATACCCCATCGATTAGAGTCTTATTCATGGTTGTGTTGTGCACCACAACTATGAGTAGGAGGCTATGAGACATTTTAGAAAGAGTTTCCCTTCTTCATGTTCTAAGTCGTGCTATAGAGTTGTAGCGAGTCTTCCCGCCTAACTATTGTTCCTTGCTATGCTAGATCATGCCTAACACTCGAGGAAGAAGGGCCTGAACTCCCGAGGAGCAACCTACCAATGGTGAACTCCAGGATGTTCTTACTATGCTTGCCCAAGTGGTGGCCAACCAAGTCAACTAAGGAGTCCAAGCCCCTCATGCTACTACCCCGGGAGCTAGGGTAAGGGACTTCATGAGGATAAATCCTCTGGTGTTCTATGGATCAAAGGTGGATGAAGATCCATAAAAGTTCATTAATGAGGTCTATAAGATCTTGGATGTCATGGGTTTTAGGCCGAACGAAAAAGCCGAGTTGGTAGCTTACCAACTCAAAGGGGTAGCCCAAATATGGTATGATCAGTGAAGGGGGAGAAGGGAAATGGTTATGTGGTGCTTTGGGAGGAGTTCAAATGGGCTTTCCTTAATCGATTTCTCCCTCTTGAGCTTAGGGAAGCTAAGTTGGTAGACTTCTTGAACTTCAAATAAGGTGTTATAAGTGTGAGGGAGTATGCCCTCAAGTTTAATCAACTTTCAAAGTATGCTCCTCATTTGGTGGTCGATCCTAGATCAAGTATGAATAAGTTTATGATGTGGATCTCCGACTTGGTGACTGAAGAATGCCAATCCACCCTGCTAATTAGTGACATGGACTTGTCCCTCTTGATGACTTATGCCTAGCAAATGGAGGAGGAGAAGTTGAGGAAAACAAGGGGTAATGAGGCCAAGAGGGATCGATTTGATGGTCACTCCCAAGATCTAGAGTCTGGCAGTGCTTCAAATGAGAGGATGGCTATCGATGGGGTGACCAACTCAAGGGGTAAAGATGGCTATGAAGGGAGAACTGATCCTAAGTGCCCAAGGTGTGGAAGGTACCATGGTGGGCCATGTTTAAGGAAAACCAATGCTTGTTATAGTTGCAGAGAGGAGGGTCACAAGATAATAAACTATCCTCTTAGGCGTAAAAAGGGTAGAGGTGGTGAGGTTGATCAAGGGGATGCTCCAAGATGTAATCGGTTTTATCCTCTTCAAAAGAGGCAAGAAGTAGATGAGTCACCCGATGTTTCTACTGGTATGTTGAAGTTTCCTTGACTTTGATATGTGTGCATTATTGGGGTCGGCGTGCCATTGTTTCCTTCTTTGTTCTTTTGATGGCTAGAAAGTCCATAATTTTTTACCCATGTTCATATTGCATTAGGATTTCTCTTGTGACTTGTTGGAGTTGGTGTGGTGATTTTGATGTAATACTTGGGATAGGATAGTTGCATGCATGTTGTGTCTTCATGGATGGTAGACCTATAGAGTTAGATTCTGAATCCCAATGAACCCTTCTTGAGTGGGAGGGTGTCAAGTGGTAGAAAAAAGAGGTAGGTCCATCCTTGTCTTAAGGTTCAATTGATCTCTAAGGGTTGCCCATGTTCTTATTGCATAGAAGTCCTGCCTTGTGATCTTCGTTGAACTTTGCTTGATGTGTTGGAGGACTTGGGGTAGTTTGGGCTACTTCCATAGCATGTTCGAATGAGTGTAGAACCCATAAGGTTGCAATATGATGGTTGAGGATGGTCGGTCTATTTGGTCAACTACAACGGGTTAGTCGCTTCATTGAGATTAATCTTTGGTCTGAGCTTTGTCCCCAAGTGAGCATTATTAGTATTGGAGGAGTTGTTTGGTTGAATTATCCATTGGCTATGTTTATGGGTTTCATGAATAGGGTCTTTAGTCCCTACCTTGTTATGCTTGTGGTGGTCTTTAGTGTTGAAGTATGGATTTAATTAGAGCTTGTGAATCCTTTTGGGGGTAGTGTGCAAGTCTTGGATGATGGGAGGTTGTTTGCTAAATATGATAGGTGTGAGTGAAGGATAACGAGAAAGTGGCTAGAATTCTTTTAAGGGTCATGATACAGATGTGCATTATTTTCTCGATAAGTCTAATGTTGTGGTTGATCCTTTAGGTAGCCTAGCATTGGAGGAAGTTGAGCATGGTGGTGGAGTATTCTAGTTGGTTCCAAATCTTTTTTGGGTTGGAGAGGTCTAGATTAAGCAAGGCCTCGATTCCTTCTTACTAGGGTTGGAAGTTTTGGGCAAAGAGAGGGTAGAGTGGAGGTTGTCTTCCAAGGGGGAGATGGTAGCTCGTGGCAACAGGTGGAATAGGTATAGTTAAGGTTGACAATGAGTTATGGTTGAGAGTCCTTTTAGAGTGTATAGGAAGTTGGTAAGGTTGCTTTCGGATGGGAGTTGCCTATGGTCATGGTTCGTCCGATTTTGCATCCTTCTAGGTTGAGGGGATGTGTTGGTGACTCTAGTCCTATAGAACTCCATGAAGTTGTGGGTGTTATGATGGAAGACTTGACTTATGCGGAGGTCCAGTGGAAAAGTTGTACAAATATGAGTGAAGATTGATTGATAATTATGCAGGGTTCGTCAAGGCCCTTTGGAAGAGTCGTCTATTCATATGCGGTTCTCGGGGAGCCAGTGCGGGCATGGAGAAGCAATATCTATATTTTTTCATTCTATTCAAGCTCATGATAACGCATAAAGTCCTTTTTCTATGATTCCAAGCTTTATATTTTAGCCCTTATGTCATTTATACGCATTCATATTTAAGTCGGCAAATTCATGATGATTTTACACTTATGTTGAGATTTTGAAAATGGTGTTGGAAATTTAATGGTGCGTTCTTGTTGGGATTGAGTTGGTTATGACCACTCTTGTCTTGTACATCTCTTTTACAGTCATAGACGAATGTTCCCAAGGGGGAGATATTGAAACGGCCCCAAAAAGTACCCGAAATTGTGCCCCAGAATGTCTGGAATTTTAAATTCCATATATCTCAAAATACCAATGTGATATCAAAACTCCGACTTCATATTCTTGTTCAGGGGGTCGCTATTATCATTCTTAGCTATATATTTCCTAATTTAAATTAATTTAGAGGGAATAAAGATCTTCAAGATTTCTAATTAATTAATTAATGTAGTCACTTAAATAGAGTTATTATATAAACAACAATAATCTTGATCTAACATATAAGTTGCATATTGAGTTTGCAATCTTATTATGAGAATTTTCAAATTAGGGTGAAAAGGGTCTAACCCCAATTTTAGAGCAATCGAATCACAATTTCAAATTCACAAAATTTCAATTTCCAGAGACGATATGTGATAGCACCACGACGTGCAACTGTCGCGTACATGTGTTAATTTGGCCTCCGCGATAGGTCCACGTCGTAGACCTATGTATTTTGTTGTCAGGGATTTTTATCTTGGTCCAAGGCTTTTGGGTCTTGGGCCTAAGTGTTCCCAGACATGTTTTTACCTATACTTAGTCTTTTTTCACCCTGATATCATCCAAAACATTCCCAAATATCCGCTCAAACCCTTAGACTCATACTTCACCCCAAATTCAAGTCCCAAAACTCAAGTGTAACACACCACATCTTACAATACTAGTACTATGCAAATGAAACATGATACGACTTTTTCAATTAGCACCAATTTTTAAAAGTGCTTGAATCTCATGTTATAGGGCGATATGTGCGTCTAACGCTTAAGAAGGTTGAGTGCATACATGTTTTACATCAAATTGAGGAGATCACTGCCCTAAACAAATTGAATGAATTGAGGTGCTTGTAGGACTTAAGAAGCTAGCAGGTGAGTCACCTACTTGCTTAGCTTAAATTTGCTAGCTAAAT
>JAOTQR010087172.1:0-35029 GCA_025774065.1 Solanum ossicruentum
GACTCAAACTTAATAATACACACCAAATTCACTTGATAATCTAATCATGCACCGAAAATATACTTAAGTTCCGATCATACGACATCCACAACAAAATTTTCCAATTGGGTGGTTATCCTTAATTTAAAAAAAATACAGGGTCTAACAATTCAATATTTCCAAATTTAAACAATTGAAAACTCATTCTTTTGAAAAATGCAACTTTGGATATAAAATGTCACGATTCGGATATAGGGCCTAGACGTGACACGATGAATGAAAAACTCGAAGGGACCCCAAACAAGCCTCTTAGCATATCATTATATATCTTTGGTCAGGAAGCAATTATACAATAACAATAGATAAAAAAAAGGGAATACGAGGCTAAGAGACATCTTTGATACCATAGAAACATAACATGCGAACAGTATAGCATTAACATATCATATGGTTCCCACAACACCTATAATACATAGATAGGAGCGGGGGCCAAGACAATCTCTGGGATCACCCTCATAATCATAAGTCTCCAACATAAGAAGAGTCAATACAAATCAAGAGAAGTATGTCCTCGGAGTTGAGGACTCATCAACTTGCTTTGAGAGAAAATGTACTAGTCACGTGGAGGAGGAGGATGATCAAGTGGGGCTCCAGTTCTCACATGGTAACATCATATAGGCATAGAGTATGGATTAGTATATTTGAATGTACAAAGTATGTAGGATGCCATGTAACAAGGCATAAGTAATATAATTGAAATGATTAATTAGATATTTAACGAACATAATAGCAATATGACAAGCATGCATGAAGTAAAACATACTTATATAGAACATATTACATATGTAGGAAGAGACCATCCTCATAGACCAAACTACTTAGTACTTGGAATCCAAGGTAAACTACCCCTTTGAGGTGTTTGAGGTATCAACCCCTCAACTTGGTTAATGGATTTGCCACCCCCCATCAAGGTGCTTGATGTATCAACCCCTCAACTTAGTTAATGCGTTTACCACTTCCTATCAAGGTGTTTGAGGTAACAACCCCTCAACTTGGTTAATAGGTCTACCACCTCCCATGAAGGAGTTTGAGGTATCAAACTCTCAAATTGGTTAATGGGTTTACCACCCCCCATCAAGGTGTTTGATGTATCAACCCCTCAACTTGGTTAATGGGTTTACCAACTCCCATCAAGATGTTTGAGGAACAAACCCCTCAACTTAGTTATGGTCAACTTGCAATACTAAAGATACCTTTCATGAAATCAACATACATATATACATTCCTTACATCATCATAAAGTCATTCAAGTCATAGGTCATGCAATGGATCATCAATGACTCAAAAATTCAAACTACATATTTTATCAAACACTTGGCGGTTATGTAATGCTAGTGTAGGATCATATAATTCAATACTGAAATCATGCAAGAAAAATTTAATGAAAAACCACCCAGCAACATTTGGTAATACCCTCATGCAAGATATATCAAAACCTATTATTAAAACCCATAATAGATCATATATTCATAGCTCAAAGCATGCTTAAACAGTCACAAGTTCATGAAATCCAACATAGTTTATAGTCAAATTCGTAGTGAGTAATACCCATAAGTAAATCATCTCAGAAACATGCATTTTAGGTAAAAAGGAAAGTTAGGCACCATGGATAAAAAGACCCAATGGTTGAAACCCATATACCTTAACTTTGAAGATTTCCTTGAAAAAGATTTGAATGGAGACTTGAAGCTTGGGTGAAATCCTTAGATCTGGAAAGAGATTGGGACACTTGAATTTTGAGTAAAATATATGTCTAAGTGTTTGAGAGAGTATTGGGGAATGTCTTGAATGATATGAGGTTGAAAATGACTAAGTATAGGTATTTTATGCTTAGGAAGGCTTAGGCCTAAGACCCCAAAGCCTTGGGTCGAGATTAGACAATTTGACAACAAAATACACTGCTCCGCAATAGGTCCGCGTCGCGGAGCAGTCGCAGACTGCTACTAGAATTGTAAAATTGACAAAATTCATTTTTCGCTATGGTTCCTTTAAAATTCGAGTTATACCAATTTTTCACTCAATTTTTCTCCCTAAACAAGAATATAAAGTTGAATTTTTGATATCACGCACGAATTTTGAGATATACAGAAATTACAATTATGGACACTTCTGAGGCACATTTTTGGGCACTTTTTGGGAAGATTTCATAAAAATCTCTATTTGAACTTCAAATTTAGTTCGACAAACTCTCCTACACCAGATTTGATATTTCAAAACTAATGGAACCAACATAATGGAAATCCAACACTCGAAACTCAAAATGACCAGAAAGCTCAAATTTTCCAAATTTAAATCTTTGAAACTCTTTATTTTGCAAAATTTCATCTTTTGTAAGATTTTAAAAATTTGACTTTCAAACTTGATAAAAAATGACTCAAGGCAGCTTTCAAGAAGGGCAAAATGGTAATTTGGTTGACAATAGGAAAAATGGACTTTAGGTCATTACACTTTTTACGTGAAATATTGAGCTACATGCTTATGTTGAGATATTATTTGAAATTGTGAAAGTAAATGCTTGTGAATAAGGACTCAAATGATGAATTGTCCTACGCTGTGATGATTAGAGGTAATTGAAAGAGTTGAACTACATTGTATTGTGATTATTACGTAATGTGTTGATGATGACTCAAATATTAAAAAACAAGGAAAATGATTGATGAACTATGAATAAATGATGCTATATGAACATCTTGCCTATTTCTATATATATGAATGTATTTATTATGCTATGATGACATGAATTGCTTGTTGTTCTATTTATGGTGAAAAGCCAATGGAAATGGTTTCGATTATTTGATTATCAGCAAATGAACTATGTGGATATCTTGTATGCGCTCATGATTATGAAAGTAATATTATGTTGTGATGATGATATATATATATATATATATATATATATATATATATGTACTTGATGTCCTATTGATGATGAAAAGATGAAGAAAAATGATTTCGGCTAGTTGATAATGAAAAAGAAACATTGATATACTAGACCGAGGTTGCTTCCGCTCGAGGTTTTTGAGAAAGATATCAATATATGGGGTTAAAATTTCTAGTGGTCATGATATTTGTATAGGTTCTTTCCTACATGTGATTGTTATGATGAGGTCACTTTTAGCTTGATTATTATGCCATGGTCTTTGTGGCTTCATTATTATGCCGATCTCTTTTTTAGTGGATACATGATCTATGTGTGACCCCAATGATTCTGATTTGATTACATCAGCAGATATATATCATAGGATAGACATGCATCATCGTTACTTGACATTACATCTCATTGCTTACATTTCATAACATTCATGCCACTTTATATCATTCCTTTCTTGAATTTGATATGTATTCTAAATGTCATATATTGAATGATTTGAACATTGTGTGTTGTTATAATTGAACAATTAAAAGGTTATGATACATGTTGAATAACTTGAGCCATGTACATTGAGAAGTTTGAACTATTGAGACACTATCGAATGAGATTATAGTTGATTATATTATGTATATTGTATATTGCTGGTCTTTCCTATAGACAGGTTTGTAGTCTAGAGGTATGTGCTTGGGATGGAAGAAGTTCTTAGTTCTTTATTCTCTACATGTTATTAGGTTTGGTTGTTGGGTATCTTATACTCACCCTTGTTTTTCTACACATGAGTGTAGGTAGAGAGACCGGATCCTTTTGTTGCTCTTCTTCATTTCCTTCTTGAGATCCGAGCTATTGACAGCTGAGAGGTAGTTGTTTGTCTCCAGCATACTCTCAAGACTGTCAGGTGCTATTAGTAGTTTTATTCTATTTGAGAGGCAAACAATATTGAGACTTGTATCTTTTCTTATTGTTTTAATGTATTATGGGCTTGTACCTTGTGAAAACTAGTTTTAAGATGACTTCTAGCATTGTTTAGTTGGAATTATGCTTTATAGCCTTGTTTATATGATTGTCATATTGATCCTGCATTACCTTGTATTATGTTATTGTAACATGTTCAGGCTTATTTGTCTCGATGATATAAAAATAAGTGTCATCACTCCTAAAATCAGACTGTGACAGGGTCTTTGGTTCTTTAATCGATCTCTTACTTTAATTGATTTCCAAGGGAGTAATCAATCCTAGAATTGCGTGTTTATCTTGATCTTTCTTGAGAAAGAGGATTAAGTGTAAGAAAAAATGATTAGCATTCTTTGACAATGCATAAAGACTAGAACTTGAGAAATTCATTATCCAGTCTAACCCTCATTTTATGAATTTCAGCTAGAAATAGGATAATCTTAGTGTTTCCATATTAGTTGTTTGTTTATGTTAGAGAGTTTAGTCAAGATATACTTGCTTGTGATTGAGAGATACAATTGGGGGCATAAGAAACAACGACAATGTTAACTTATCCATTGTTATCTAGATGGTGTTTTTTTTTATTTGTGATGAATTGGTGTAAGTATTAATTGAATTGTAATTGGAAAGCTATTTGGTATCGTTGGGTTAGAAGACCTTTGATCAATCTATCATTTATTTGGTAGCTTATCTTAGTGTTTGTTTCTTATAAATTCCCCCCTTCCACTTCTAAACATAAGCTTGTATGATTTGTTCGGATTATTAGTGGCTTGTAATTGTTTATCTTTTGGATCGCCAGTACATTATTCCTTATGGCTTTGAGATCTCATACGTTGAGTGTTGATTTACATATGACTGCCTATATTTCTAATTTTAGAGTGTGATTTAGCGTTTATAAAGTGCCTCCATCAAGAAATATGATCTTTTTATTCGGGATAACTATCATATTTTGGATAGATTAATCATTTTCAAATTAAAGTGTGTATAAAAAATATTACATTTTCAAACTTCATTTCTACTTCTTCGCCAATTAATTGGCATCCATAACATTATGCAAAAGAGGAAATACAAATTAAATGTCTGATAAACAAAAAATTACCATTCGTATATAAATTAGAACTATGTCTAGGTTAAATTCACTACCTTGTATCGAGGAGGAAGAAGAATTAGGTAATTGAAATGCCTTTCTGGCAAGGGGAAACATCTTCCATAGTGCTCCATCAGTCACAAATCAAACTTTCATCTCATTTATATATGATGTTTATTCAGACACAAAACTAATTCAGAATATCAATCATCACAAACCTTCAAATTGAAAGACCAATTCAAATTAAGAAAGCAAACAAAGAAAGTAGTCAAATGCAACAAGTAATCATTATCTTAAAATAGCAACTCTTGGTAGTTAGCGGAGAGATATGTGAAATAAAAAAGTCTGCTTACTAAAAAGCTCTTAGGGATGATCCCATTATCACCATATTTCAGTCCAAACTTCTCATATTGCCTGATGCAGATCAGCTAAATAACTAATCCCAATTTTTTGAAAGAATGGTTGTTATACACAAGATTAGAATCACTACTGCTGTTGGATCCAAAATATGCATTAAGCAAAGAAAACAACATAATCTCAATAACTATAGAAGTTCATTAGTGCTTCTTTTGCACTCCATCTGATTTCTTCAAAATATTTCAGTGTTTCTTGTGTCTATAGCGAAACACAATTTTCTCATTTCTACTTTATCTCTTTAAAATTATATTTATCTAGATATGCATTCTATTAGAAGCAAGTTTTCAAAGTAAGGAGATTGAGCAATTTAGACTACTGAGAAAAGTAAATCCTCATATTAAGGAAGCTAGCAGTGAAATCATATACATAATATATCATAGACTAATTCAATGAGTAGGCTAGAAAACAAGAAATAATAATAAAAACACAATAGACAAGCTCAAGCAGAAAAATTGTAGAATTAGAACCCAGAGCTACGTTTCAGTCTCATTCATTCAAATATATAACTTCGAAAATAAAAAGAGAAGAGGATAAGGGTGACATGTTTTATGATTTTCATGAATTTTGACTATACAGATTGCCAAGTTAGACTTTAATAACCACAAGAGAAGTTAAATAAAATTCAAATAATTGACTTCTTAAAAAATTTGATTATCTAAATTAATAGGGTTGACAACTTTAAATATTCATATTCTTTTTCTTGACACATTATACCAAAATTTCAAATAACTTTTTTTCTCTGGTATAAGGAGAATGAATAAGTAACATTCATATTATACTACACTATGTAAAAATTCCTTGAAGAAAAAATCATTACAAGTCAAAAATCTTCACTTGTCCTAGGAAGATATATCCACTCGTCATTATCCCATTCTTGATGAAATCTTAACAGCTCACTAGGATATTCTATGTTCTCCCCTGTAGTATGAAAATACACATAGTACTTTTCTTCAATTTTTTCACTGATAACCCCAAACCACCAGCCATCATTGGCAAACACGTCAACCATATCATAAAGAGAGAAGTCATTTTTTACCAACGTTGCTTCATTTTGATGATCAGGTGCAACAGGGCGGACCTCGGAGATATTTACAATCTCCTCTAGTGGAGCAGCTTCATCATTAGTCAACAATGTCTTGTATATGACTCCATAATGATTGGTGCCAAAGGAGGACACAATAGTTGCATTGTAGTAAGAACCAATGAAGCCATATACTTGACTTGCTACTTCAACTTCGTCACCCTTCTGGAATACTTTTGTTTCCTGTTGTTTCTTGAATGCTATTTCTTTTATTGAATTTGAAATCATATCAATTCTTGATTGGTGACGTTCCTCTAAAAATTTTGCTTTTGCTTTGGTTGAAGTCATATTGAATGAGAGAAAAAGTTATTGTTATGTCATTATTAAATAGAACAAGAAAGTTTAGCAACTTATGTTTTTAATATGCATATTTATAACATGGTCAGAGGCATATATTTAGCCAAGGGGGCTAATTCAATCCTCTTCATTGATGAAAAATTATATAGTGCAGTATAAATACAAGACATTATGAACTCTTGAATCTCCTTGAAGTATGAGAAAATTTAGTTTGGAAAAGCGGTTTTGAACCGCTTTTCCAAACTAAATTTTCTCATACTTCAAGGAATTAGAAATGAGAAACATTTTTCACCGATCCCACATATTTAAAACAAAAATTCATGTAAACAACAAAGGAGAATCTGATACAACAAGCATACGAAAGACTCAAATCTCTTACATTTTTCAAGTATTCATACACATCATCTCATACAGGGAAATCTTAGTCGCTTAGTTGATTGACTACTTCAATTTTCAGTTAGTTGGTAAGGGTTTATGCTGTAACTTTGTAATCCCCTCTCCTATTTTTAATACCCCTACCCCTAAATGAAGAAAACCATCATAAAAAGTAAAAATAATTGAAGCATCAGATCATCATAAGAGAGATATAATTAAATTATAAGTAGTCTAATATATTGACCAAGATCTTCAAATAAAATGAAACTGCAATGATTTAAAATAGAATAAAAAAGCCTTAGTTACCTTGGAATTTTCACAGGAACTGCTAGGTTGAGTCAGGATAAAAATCACTATCGAAGAGATAACAATTGACAATGAAGTTGAGAAATATGAAAAAGATGTTTATCACCAACAATATTTATACTACTATGTGATTAATTTTGGTCTTTGGTCAAATATTTAGTGTAATTAGGAAGTACAATTACATTACAATAATCTCCATTTTAATGTTTTTTCCTTTAAATGTGAATATTTTCAAAGGTTCTCTAATTAATTCTTTCATCAGTGTCAACATTGAGAAAAATATCTATTTTTAATATCTCAAAATTAAATAAATACAAGATATGTATAACCAACAATATTTATACTGCTATGTGATTAAATTTGGTCTTTGGTCAAATATTTAGTGTAATTAGGAAGTAAAATTAGATTATAATAATCTCCATTTTAATGTTTTTTTCCTGTAAATGTGAATACTTTTCAAAGGTTCTCTAATTAATTCTTTCATCAGTGTCAACATTGAAAAAGTATTTATTTTTAGTATCTCAAAACTAAATAAATACACTATCTAATAAAAGGATTCAATTTTTTTTAGGTATTTATACATGACACTTATTTATAACTTATTTTTTGATACTTGTTTCATGATTTATTTTGATTATTGTACTTCATTTTATTCTTTATGCAATATTTATCAAGAACATGATCGTAATTGTAAAATATGTGTAATGACCCATTAGGTAATTGTGAAAAAGAGTCCTTACTTTTTCATATAAGTCCCAGAAAATTTTGAATATTTGGTAACCACGATTATTTAATTGATGAGTAATTTTAGATAATTAATTTAATTAATAAACTAAACTATTACTTTATTTGATACCCTGTATCACTTGATGCATAATTATCTATGTAGAATTAGTGAAATTTATTACTTTAAGTACCTAATTAATTTTTAAAAAATAAAAACAGAAAAAAGGGAAAAGTAAAAACCAATAAAGAAATAAAAGTGGGCAGAACACCCTCAAACGAAAACAACTAAACAAAACAGAAACAAGAATAGCGAGACGCAAAAATAGAAAATAAAGAAAGAAAAAGAAAATAGGGGAAGAAAAACAAAGGAAAAAAGATAGGGAAAAATTGTGATTTCATCCCAAAGCATCAAGGTAATTGTTCTTGCTCTTTCTATTAAATTTTTATGAGATTATGAACAGATTTTTAAGATAGAAACTTGTACAGTTTATACCGAATTAAGAAAATATAGCCCTTGGGTTCTTATAATTAAATCTTGATTTGGGGGTTGAATAACGATTCATTTTAGCTGAAATTTGGCGTATGATTTTACTTTGTTATGGGTAAACATAATTTGAAAGAAAATTTCAGATTTGAATTCGAAGGCTCGGGATGGCTTTTTGACCCGATAACTTTTGGTCGAAAATAAATATAGCAATATGGGTGTCATTGGATTTGTATTCTTATGTAAATTTTGTATTTGGACGGATTTTGATTATCTGAAACCATTACGATTGACTCAAGTTTTGAAGTGATTGTGTGATGACTTGAGGCAAGTAGATTTTCTCGACTTTTGTTAAGTGTATAGAATCTTGTATTTCCTGGTTGTTTGTGTTTGAGATTAATGGAACTTGGTGATGATTTGACTTGTTCTTATTAAATAACCTTGATAATGAAAAAGGGATAATAAGAGGCAACTTGTTTATATATTGGTATGTGATATGTCGAGAGTGATTGAAAAGGTGTATTGATTTATTGTTAATGTTGTATCATGATTGTATTCTTGTAAATTATGTTTTGTTAGAAAAATAGTCATCTCCCCATTATTATGTGAACATGTCTAATTGAATTGATTGTGAAACATTATTGTGACAAAAGTCGTTAAATTAATTGAGGGAAAGTAAGAAACGAAAGAGAATATACCATTTCTAGGGATGTATCGTACGCATCGATGGATATTATAAATCAAGTGTTGTGTCATACACTGTGGCATATACTATGATATGAGAGTTGTGTCGGACGTAGTGACAGACTGTAACAACCCATCTTGAGATGAGAAGTCCCACATTGGCAAAATACAAGAGAGATGCTGGATATATAAGTAAATGACTGATCTATATACTGTGAAGCGCCTTTTGTGATGAGTCCAAAGGAAAAAATCCGTGATGGGCTAGGCTCAAAAGTGGACAATACTTCACAGTGTTGGGCCAGGTTGTTACAGGTGGTATCAAAGTCACTCCTGTGTCAACCTTGTTGATGTGAGACTAGAGTTCAATTGAGTTTAGGTGAATCCTAGTGAGGCAGGGAAAACCTCAGTGTTGAGTCTAGGAAAATCCCATGGTGTAGGGCAAACATCAACCCATCTTTTGATGAGAAGTCCCATATCGGCAAAACACAAGAGAGATGCTGGGTATATAAGTAAATGACTGCTCAATATACTGTGAGGCACATTTTGGGGTGAGCCCAAAGGGACAAATTCATGATGGACTAGGCCCAAAAGCAGACAATACTTCACAGTGTTGGACCAAGTTGTTACACAAATACTATAATTCGAGGGTCATGTCACACGTCGTGATGGATACTATGATTCGATGATCGTGTCGCATGCTACGATAGATGTATGGACTGATAACTCCCTCATGCATCCCAGGCTAAGAGACAATGGGTGTGTATCACTAAGTCAGATATGCACCATTATACTTTAAATTGCACTGCATTGCATTACACATCTTTATCTTTTATGAACTTGTGAGTGCTTTTTTGTTGAACTTGTGATGGATGAACTTGTTACTTATGTTGTTGATCTATAAATACTTGTGTGGTTATTAAGCTATATTCTATGTACATTGTGAACTATTAGGTTAGGCTGATTTTTATGCAGGTTGAAGTTGTGGCAATTGGAGAGTAGGAGTACCTTTATTCTGTATTACTTGACTTGTATTTAGGAGTTCACTTATTGGATACTTTGTGGTTTGTATTCACCCATTGATTCTACATATTTGTAGGTTATGTACTCGGATCTTCTTGATACTCTCTCTTATTTTATTAACAGAGGATTTCTGTGGAGATTAATGAAGTAGCAATTTGTCATCTCAACACATCCTACTTCTTCTATTTATGATCTTATTCTACTTCAGATTTAATATCAATTGAGACAGCTTGTATTTTTCTTTCAAATCTATTGTAACACATTAGAGGCTTGTGCACGTGACAACTAGGTTTTGGGGATATTTTTAATTAAGTTGACTTATATCCACAGTTAAATTTTTATTTTTATTATCCTTCACACTTTATCATTATAATTTGATTTTAGTAGACTTGTCTTAGTGGGATAAGACGAGGGCCATCACATCCATTTTTGGGTCATGATAATATCACAGTCAATGATTAGGGTAGAAGGTTAATAATGAGTAGCCATTGGCCAGTCACTCCAGTATTCTTATTCTTGTTCGCATATTATCATGTTTCTCAATTTTGTTACTACATTTTATTTTCTTTGTTTTGATCACCATATCGTGTATTATTATTGTTATATTGAGCCAAAAGTCTATCAAAAACAACCATAAGATTGCATACACACCACTAATGTTGCCAAGCTATACCTCCTTTATGAAGGTTAAAGAGGTCATTGTTAAGATATATAACTTAGTTGAGGTTAGGGTCGACCCCATGAGGAATAAGGTAGCCTTTGAAAAATCTCAAGCAGTTTGGGTGGATTAACCTACTTATCCCCAAAAGCAAGGGAGAGGGGGTCTGTAAAAATTATGAAAAGTAATCCTAGATTAAGATAAGTATGAGATTAGTATAAAGAGTAACTAGGATATTGTATTCCCCATGATTCCCTAACTTGGTATTACCAGATAATCGAATTTTTTTCTAGTATGTAGAATGCAAAATTGTAAGTTAAGTTCACCAAACCCTTTGATCTAGGTGAGAGACAAATTTCACTATATGATTTGATCCATCCCTGCAGTGTGACGTTAGTAATCCTTACTTATTGTTCCAATACAACCTCCTCTTTATCCAATTTAGTTGATTAGATGAGAAAAATCAATCAAATCCTGTTAATTAATCTCTTTTCTTATTCATTACTACCTTGATTTAGTAAGTTACACTAGGTGAGTTCTAACGTTGTCCACCATTAAAAAATTTTGAACTAAAGAGAATTAGTTAATATATACGTGCAGACTTTCCAAGAATTACAAATTATCCGATTTTACCTTGTTTGTTCCTGATGGTCGCCACAACCCTAGTTGTGGATTTAGCTACTCATTATCAATGTATATGCAAGAATCATGATTTCAAATAACACAATTGAGCACTTACATAATAGGATTAACAATAAGAGGTCCAAGCTTTTCACCAAGAATCATAAGATTGAATTGAAGAACACAAAATAATATTTCACAAGTGTCTCACAATGACTCTCTCAAGTTATGTACTAATCTCTACTTTTTCGTATGAAAAATAACCTAAAAAATCTATTTATAGTATTTAAAATACAAGACCAAAACAAATTAGGAAACTAGCTTGGCAGGCTCTATGACACTTCTACGGGCCGTATAAAGGCCCATAGTCGGGGCTTCGTGGATTCCTTCAGTAATCCTGAGGATGACTTATCTACGAGCCATATAAGCTTTTGCATGACATGGAAAGTTTTTTCTGATGAATGTTTAGCAACTCCCCACTTTCTAATTCTCAGGGTACAACACATGGTATACGACTCGTAGAAACTTTTACGGCTCGTCTGTATATTCATAGATTCAACTTTAGAAAATCACCCTTCAATGGATTTTGGTACGAAACCAACTTTACGGCTCGTGGAATTTCCTACAATTCATATAAGGTATCTTAGACCCTCAAATTCTACAGTCTCTGCACACTTAGCCCAAAAATCATGCCACGCCCGTAAACTTGCAAAATAAAACATAAAAATACATCAAATCTACTAACATTTCTATGAGAACACACAAAATTCCAAGTTTTATGTATCAAAAGTGTTGTTTTTTGACAACACATCAACACTCTTAACTTAAAATTATTGCTTGTACTCAAGCGACAAACTCAATCTAAATAAGCAGTACAGTAACACATAGACTTCAACCTAATGTCATACATCTCACCAAACTCAAGCACAGATACCGTCACCACTTTTAAAAGTACATCAGATAGCGATCAAGCAAAGCAATACAGATGAACACATGTGATAGTGCAATTATAAAAAGCAAGGCAATTATCAACATTCACTGAGTTAGTCTAATATCAACAATACAATGCAAGTTCCCTTACAGAAAGAAGTCTCATATCCCTCGCATGATGATATTTTTCAGATTCTATTCTTGAGACTACACAAGATCACTTACTGTCACAAAAGTCATTCAGATATCATGCTCAATACCATATGTTTGCCCCTACACTTATGACTATTACCTTGGACTAGTTGGACTAGGATCACGTGGGTACTTTATTGGCTTATAACGTAGGTTGAGGGGGCTTTGGTATGATGATTCAGGAACATAGTGACTAAAGACCCTTCTTGACACGGTGTTTCTACCAACATTGTCATTTTTCACTTCATTCTCTCTTTCTCCTATTTCAACTTTTCTGGGTGCCTTATTCTCATTTTTCAGTTTTTTTCCTTTTGTTTTCACATTGTTTTTCTTTTAGGCTTATCACTTAGGCATTTACTTATTTTTCTTGCACCCAAAACACATTTTTATTTCTTTTTCCATATATCACTAGCTTTCACCTCATTTTGTGTATTTACCCTTACATCAGTCATCCTGAACTTAGGCTTTTGGCTTGAGTCAAGGTGCACAATATCCAACCTATAGGAACTAGGGCCACATATGGTAGCTACCTTCAACTTAAGATTTTTGCCACAGTCAAGGTGCACAATCTTCAGGGAAGGACTAGGGCCAATTTCAGGATTTTACATCTAACAAGGCTAGGCAACTTGGGTTTTTACAAAGAAAAGGTACATGCAAGGCTCAAACATTAGGAACAACGGATGCTTCATGCGTTTGGTTGATTTTTAGGCTAAGTGGACTAAATGATCAATGGCCTCAGATCCTTTCCTTACCAACTAACCTACATTCTAAGTCAAAGTACCAAGACAAAGAAAGCTTACACACATACATGGCGTTACTTACACTATTAACAAAGACTCTCATATCATGTTTTCATCATAATTTATCCTTATTTATCAAAATAAGCACTGTCAAATAATCAAACCTACATGGTTTCTATGAAGACTAACTAAAAAAATTTTAGTGGGTGTCATTTCTCACACAAAAAGAAACATATGCCATAATTATCAGTACTACATGCTACTAATACTACTTACACATCTTAAATATGTTGGTTCAATAGAAATTAAATATCCTTAGGGAAAAAGAACACAGGCAAGAAAACCACTAGGATTAGAAATTTGGGACAGTTATAGACCAAGGTTACTCAGACTTCACTAAGGCCTATAACTATTCATACCCTATCATGAAAGACCTGTATTATCATCAATGCACAAAATAGAATAATAAAGCGCAGGGGTCAAAAAGCATACCTAAGCGCTTAAGCACTAATATCTATTTTGGGTAGCCTCTCAAGCTTCTACTGTTTTTACTTCTTCAATATTTCCATGATGACTCTTTGGCCATTCACTTTGAACTTTGCACCATTTCTTTTCCCCAACTCAATAGCCCCTTGGTTGAAGAAGCGTGATATTCTAAACAGTCCCAACCATCTAGACTTGAGTTTCTCAGGAAACAACTTTAGCCTAGAGTTCTATAGCAATAGTCCCCTAGCACGAATTTGCGATTCTTTATGCGATGATCCTGTTGCAGCTTCATCCTTTGTTTATGTAGGGATGAGCTCTTGTATTCCCTCAATCGAAATTCATCAAGCTCACTGTGTTGGCTTATCCTAGAGTTTGGCGCATCATTCCAGTCCAGATTTAACATTTTAAGCAAACACATCGCCTTATGCTCAAGCTCCACTGGCAAGTGAAAAGCTTTACTAAAGACAAGTTGGTCAGGGGACATGCCTATAGGGGTCTTAAATGTAGTCCAATATGCCTATAATGCGTCATTAAGCATTCGTGACCAATTTGTCCAATTTGCATTTACAGTCTTAGATAGAATCTATTTGATTTCCCTATTGTAAACCTCTACTTGGCCGCTTATGTGGGGGTGGTTGGGTGTTGCCACTTGATTCTTTACTCCATATTTTCAATTAGAGCCTTCAATAATCTATCAAAGAAATAAGAACCTCCATAACCAGTGATCGCTTGAGGGGTGCTAAACCTTGCGAAGATGTTCATTTTCAGAATATGCTGTGACACTTTTGCCTTCATTATTGGTGAGACCAACTGCTTCCACCCATTTTAAAATATATATATTCAACAAGCACTAAGATATACTTGTTCCCATGAGAGCTAACAAACGAACCCATGAAATTTATTCCCCAAACATCGAATAATTCAATCACCATGATAGGGTTTAGGAGGAGATCATGTTTGCGAGAAATGCCATCTTCTCTCTAACATCTGGCACAACCTTTGGCATAGTCATGAGCATCTTCATGGATGGTTGGCCAATAATAGCCACACTGAAATCTTTTATGAGCTGTTTGGATTCCACTATTATGCCGACCTACTAGAGACAAGTGGCATGCCACTAGGATACTCATTATCTCAACCTTAGGGACATAATGATGAATAATCTCATCTGTGCATATGCGAAACAAGTATGGATAATCCCAGAAGAACTTTCTCACATCATATATGAACTTGCGGTGCTGGTGAGTATTCAAATATGGTGAAACAATATTGCTAACCAAATAGTTTACATAGTCTACAAACCATGGCATTAAAACATGAAAGCTTCCAACACTCTCTCATTCGGGAATGAATCATCAATCTCCATCCCATCATCGAACTTTTCCAAGGCTCCATCTTCTAGTCTGGAGAGGTAATCTGGTACCTAATTTTTGGTCCCCTTTCTGTCGATAACATCAAAGTCAAACTCTTAAAAAAGAAGTACCCATTGAATCAACCTCGAGTTTGCATCCTTCTTCACCATCAACTACGACAGTGTAGAGTAGTTTATGTGCACAATGACTTTGGTCCCCAAGAGATAAGACCTGAATTTTTCAAATGCAAAGACTATTGTAAGTAGATTTCGTTTAGTTATAGTGTAGTTCTTCTATTCTGCATTTAGGGCTTTGCTAGCATAGTAAACGGGATGCAATATCTTTTCTTGGCACTATCCCAATACTACCCCAATCGCGACCTCGCTTGCACCACACATGATTTCAAATAGCTTTGACCATTCAAGAGCAACAATAATGGGAGTTGAAATCAACTTTTGCTTCAGTCCTTCAAAGGTTTTAGGCATGCTTCATCAAATATGAACTTACCATCGTTCTCGAATAGTTTGCATAAGGGATGTGCAATTTTAGAGAAGTCATTTATAAAACACCTGTATACTTCCGCACGACGTAGGAATACCTCACACCCTTGACAGAGATGGGTGGGGGAAGCTTCTCAATCACCTCCACTTTAGCTCTATCAACCTTGATTTCCTTGATGGAGATCCTATGCCCCAACACATTTCCTTCCTTCACCATGAAGTGATAGTTTCCCCAATTCAACAAAAGATGGCATTCTTCACATCTTCTAAGCACAACAAGTAAATTCTTTATGTAATTTTCGAAAGAGTCACCAAACACACACTAAATTCATCCATGAAGATCTCGATAGTGTCCTCCACCATGTCTGAGAAAATGAACATCATGCATCTTTGGAATGTTGATAGCACATTCCACAACCCGAATGACATCCTCTTAAATACGAAGGTGCTATAGGGGCATGTGAACATCGTCTTTTCTTGATACTCTGGAGCAATAGATATCTGATTGTAGCCTGAGTAACCATACATAAATCAGTACTAGTCCTTTCTAGCTAGGTGATCTAGCATTTACTCCATGAATGACACAAAGAAATGGTCCTTCTTCTATCGATGTATTGAGATTTTTGTAGTACATCCACACCCTCCACCAAGTGACTTGTCGCATGAGAATAAACTTGGCTAGCATTTGGGACCACGGGGATACCCCTTTTCTTTGGAACACACTGAATTGGGCTTACCTATTCATTGTTGGTGATTGGGTAGGTCACCCCTACGTCCAACCACTTGATGATTTCTTTGCGCATAATCTCCTACATAGGTGGGTTGAGATGCCTTTGGTGCTCAATGCTCGGCTTGTAGTCCTTGACCAATAGTATTTTGTGAATATATACACTAGGAGTGATACCTCGAGTTTGCATCCTTCTTCACCATCAACTACGACAGTGTAGAGTAGTTTATGTGCACAATGACTTTGGTCCCTAAGAGATAAGACCTGAATTTTTCAAATGCAAAGACTATTGAAGTAGATTTCGTTCAGTTATAGTGTAGTTCTTCTATTATGCATTTAGGGCTTTGCTAGCATAGTAAACGGGATGCAATATCTTTTCTTGGCACTATCCCAATACTACACCAATTGCGACCTCGCTTGCACCACACATGATTTCAAATAGCTTTGACCTTTCAAGAGCAACAATAATGGGAGTTGAAATCAACTTTTGCTTCAGTCCTTCAAAGGCTTTTAGGCATGCTTCATCAAATATGAACTTACCATCGTTCTCGAGTAGTTTGCATAAGGGATGTGCAATTTTAGAGAAGTCATTTATAAAACACCTGTATAATCCCGCACGACCTAGGAATACCTCACACCCTTGACAGAGATGGGTGGGGGAAGCTTCTCAATCACCTCCACTTTAGCTCTATCAACCTTGATTTCCTTGATGGAGATCCTATGCCCCAACACATTTCCTTCCTTCACCATGAAGTGATAGTTTCCCCAATTCAACAAAAGATGGCATTCTTCACATCTTCTAAGCACAACAAGTAAATTCTTTATGTAATTTTCGAAAGAGTCACCAAACACACACTAAATTCATCCATGAAGATCTCGATAGTGTCCTCCACCATGTCTGAGAAAATGAACATCATGCATCTTTGGAATGTTGATAGCACATTCCACAACCCGAATGACATCCTCTTAAATACGAAGGTGCTATAGGGGCATGTGAACATCGTCTTTTCTTGATACTCTGGAGCAATAGATATCTGATTGTAGCCTGAGTAACCATACAGAAATCAGTACTAGTCCTTTCCAGCCAGGTGATCTAGCATTTACTCCATGAATGACATAAAGAAATGGTCCTTCTTCTATCGAAGTATTGAGATTTTTGTAGTACATCCACACCCTCCACCAAGTGACTTGTCGCATGAGGATAAACTTGGCTAGCATTTGGGACCACGGGGATACCCCTTTTCTTTGGAACACACTGAATTGGGCTTACCCATTCACTGTTGGTGATTGGGTAGGTCACCCCTACGTCTAAGCACTTGATGATTTCTTTTCGCACAATCTCCTGCATAGGTGGGTTGAGATGCCTTTGGTGCTCAATGCTCGGCTTGTAGTCCTTGAGCAATAGTATTTTGTGAATATATACACTAGGAGGGATACCAATGATGTCTATAATCATCTACCTAATTGTCTCCTTGAATTGCTTCATTACCATGTTCACAGTATTCACCTGTTCATCATTCAGGTCTGCTACGACTATGATTGGCAAGGTATTTTTGGTGCCCAAAAATGCATATCTATAATGGGATGAGTAGTCCTTCAACTCCAGCACAATGGCTCCTCAATGTATGGTTTAGTAGGTGGTGATTCTCGATTCTATAGGTCCAATTCCAGCTTAATTTGGCGTCTAGGGGCATAAGATACCTGTAGTGCCTTCACTGTCTCCTCATTATCTGGGATACCATCACCCTAAAAGTTCATCAACACTGCTTCCAGTGTATCGATGCCTATCTCTCCTCAAGGGATACCTCTGGTTCTACATGATCAACATTTTCAATGATAAAGACTACCATCAGATCATCATCGTTTTTTGTGTGTTGGCCGACATTGAACATGAATTTGTATTTACACAATCTAAACTTGAGTTGGCCCCTCTCCATGTCCACCAATGTGCATTTGGTGGCTAGGAAGGACCTTCTAGAGATGATTGGGACTTTGAAGTCAACCTCATAGTCCAAGATAATGAAATCTGTGGGAAATATGAATTTGTACACTTTGACAAGGACGTATAGAGTATCCCTATAGGTTTCTTCATCGTGCGATCAACCATCAACAATTGCATGCTCGTCAGAGAAGGGGTTCCTAAGCCTAGTTTCCTGAAGACCGCAAGGGGCATTAGATTTATACTGGCACCAAGATCATACAATGCCCTTTCAAAATCCACATCTCTAATAGTGTAGGGTATGGTAATATGTTGGGATCTTCTTACTTTTTCACCAAGAATTATGTAACAATCACACTACAATGTTGAAGCTCTTGGGAGGGCTCCTGGCTTAGAATCTGCTTCTTGTGACCAAGTCCTTCATAAACTTTGCATGCCCTGACATCTTCTCAATGCCTCAATGAGAGAGGTGTTGATGGAGAGTTATTTCATCATGAAGAGAAAGTGCTTAAATTTACTTTCTGCCTCCTTTTTTATTCTTTGAGGAAGAGAGAAGGAGGTCTAGGAATGAGATTTAACTTTTGTGGCACCTCTGTAGCACCACCCACCCTATACTGTCACAGTCATCTCTGCTTTCTGCATCTTTGACCTCAACTTGTCTCCTCACGAACATCATCATCATCAACCAACATAGGATGATCAATGGTTTGCCTACAACCATGAGTAGTTACTGCCATATATTACCTTTTTATTTTTAGATCTTGAGCTGTGCTACTGGGCAATGTACCTTTCTGTCGCTAGTTGAGTTGAGGTGATATCTGATCAAACTGTTGTTCAAGCTATTTGAGTATTACACTATTCGAGGTCTTTTCCAGACGGTTGAGCATTAGCCGAGGTCTTTATTGGCAATGTTCACGAACGCATAGTCCATGTGTGGCCTTGATGTGTATTATAAGACAAACATGTATCATAATTATGTGACATTGTATCACATTATTTATATTTCATGTCATATAATCCATCTCATATCATATTTGATTGATGTAATTGCATACTGTTTATAAGATTATGTACTTATTATGTCCTTGGTCTAGATATAAGTATTGAATCTATTTATATATTTGCTTATTGAGATGCTATGTTAGATGATGACTATATCTAAATTAAGGTGATCTGAATATTATATTGTATTGGGACTTTCTTGAGTGCAGGGTCGTAGTTTAGCTTATTTTAGTTGGGATTTGAGGAGTTACTTGTGTTTTTTATTTCTTTACTTTAGGTTAGTTCCATTTGCTGAGTACCTAGTAGTTTGGGTTTGGGTTGACTAACCTTGGTGGATTAGGTGAGTACCATCACATCAAAATTTAAGGCCGTGACAATTTGGTATAAGAGCCCCAGGTTCATAGGTCTCACATGTGTACAAGCCTAGTCTAGTAGAGTCTTAAGGATCGGTGTGGAGATTTCCATTACTTATCCTTGAGAGGTTATGAAGACTATTAGGAAACTATCTGTTGTTTTATTATACTCATTTCATGCATGGAGTTTTGTATAAGTGGTGAATGCTTGTGTGTCTTTTTAACAGATGGGTAGGACCAAAGCTATCGCTGCTATAGGTCAAGGGGAGGCCACCCTTGATGTTGCTCTTGAGACCCCGACTAGAGGCAAAGGTCATGCTCGAGGATGACCTAAAGGCCAGGGCAGAGAAGTCGCACTGACGAGGGACTATGTGCGGGGTATTTCCTCTAAGCCATCTATGGAGCCTAGATAGGAGCAGGTTTCACATGAGTTTAGTCCAGCCCCACCACGCCAGGATACACTTTTAAAAGTTTTGTGTTTATTGGAGACTTTAGGATAGGCAGGTAGCTTAGCTAATACTCTTGGTACTTCACAGACTCGAGTAAGGGTGTAGAATCAAGATTAGCAATAGGCACCCGAGTCCCAAGTTTAGGTTGAGCAGCCACTAGCAAGTCTGATTAGTGAGATTCCATAAGGTGTTGCCTTGACTGATGATGAATAGAGGAGGTATGAGAGATTTAAGAAGATGGACCCACTTAAGTTTTTAGGGTGAGAAGATTAGGATTCTCATGAGTTCTTGATTAACTGAAGAGAGTTACTAGACGCTGTAGGACTATTAGAGACATATGGTGCGAGGTATGTTACCCTTCGGCTCAATGGGCAAACCAAGGAGTGGTAGAGGACTTATATGGGATTCCTTCCAGCTAGATCTCCTCTTATGACTTAGGAGACTTTTTTTGATGCATTCTATGATTGCTTTGTTCTTTTTATTGTCGGCAAGGAAATTCCATTGAGTTTTGAGAGTTTGAGGCCGGGCACCATGTATGTTTTAGAGTACGAGATAAGGTTTTGTTAGTTGGCCATTCATGCCACCGCTATACTTCCTATAGAGGCAAAGAGTGTTCACCAATTTGTGAGAAGGCGGGTTTATCTTATTAGACAGTCTATATTTTGGGTATCTAGAGATGGAGCCTCTTTCTAGTCAGTGGTTGGTGCCACTAAGGAGGTGGAGTTGATGTAGAGGGAGGAGTTTGGGGACCCTAAACTTAGATGCCATATCAGAGGGTAGAGGTGTGTTCAGGAGAGGTGGTTCCTTTTCAGTATCATAGGGTTGACGCAGCCTTTCCAACTTCAGAGAGAGGAAGAGGTCCTGACGATTCCTATAGTTTAGGGCAGAGTGATCATGTTCTCAACAGAGGCCCACAGGCCAAGGAGGTCAACATCCCTCCTACTTCTTCATAATAATAGTCCACCCCTGGATCCTACTTTGGATGTGGATCTCCCAATCACATGATTCATCAGTTTCCCAAACAAAATCATTATAGGCCCCACCAATCATACTCAGCAACACCTATTCATGATTTTGAACCACCAACAAGAGGTTCAGCCCCACAAACCAGGAGTTAGGGTAGAGGTTAGACCGATAGAAGTTAATGTACCAGTGGTAGGGGGCAGGTAATACTTATACTTCTTTAAGTGATAGAGGGTCAGCCTCTATGAGTAGAAGTTGAGGTAGTCATTGCGATGCCTTTCTAGGTAGACCCGAGACAAAGGCCTATAATGTTGTGATCATAGGTATTGTTTTGGTTTACCGTCACCTTACATTTGTGTTATTTGATCCTGGCTCTACTTATTTATATGTTTCTGCCTATTTCTCCATGGGGTTCAAGTTTGCTTGTGATTCCATGTCTGTGCTTGTTCATGTTTCTACCACAGTAGGAGAGCCCTTAGTAGTGGATTAGGTGTATCGATCCTATCTTGTTAATTTTGGTAGGCTATGAGACTTAGGTAGATCTGATTATATTAAATATGGTAGATTTTAATGTTATTCTAGTAATGGATTAGTTATCTCCATACCATGATATTCTTGATTGTTATGCCACGACTTTTACCCTAGCCATGCAAGGTAGACTGATGATTGAATGGAAAAGTTCGAAGGTTCCTCTCCTAGTAAAATGATATATTATATTTAGGCCCAAAAGTTGATTGATAGAGGCTATGTGACTTATTTGACTTTTATTCGTGATACTACTACTGAGTCATCTTTGATAGAGTTGATGTCGTGGTTTGTGAGCTTTTGGATGTGTTTCTTACTAATCTACTAGGGTCCCTATTAATTGGGACATTGATTTTTCTATTGACCTTGAGTCAGACACTAAGCCCATTTCTATCACTCCTTATCAGATAGCTCCATTTGAATCGAAGGAGTCAAAGGAGCAGCTCCAGGATCTACTGAGAAACGGCTTTTTCACCCTAGTGTTTCAAAATAGGATGCCCTAGTCCTATTTGCAAAGAAAAAGGATGCCTTGTTTCAAAATAGGATGCCCTAGTCCTATTTTCAAAGAAAAAGGATGGATCCATGAGGATGTATATTGATTATAGATAGTTAAACAAAGTGACTATCAAGAACAAGTACCTGTTTCCCCGCATAAATTACCTATTTGATTAGCTTCAAGGATCATCCCCACTTTCTAAGATCGACTTGAGTACGAGTATCATCAACTTTAGATTTACCCTCAGATATACCCAAGACAACCTTTGAAACCAGGTATGGCCATTATTAGTTTTTTTATTGTGGCCTTTGGTTTGACCAATGCCCCTGCAACATTTATGGACTTAATGAATGGGGTGTTCAAGCCGTATCTGGATTAGTTCATGATTGTGTTCATCGATGGCATCTTGGTCTATTTTAGGACTGTGGAGGACCATGTGAGGTATTTGACGATTTTACTATAAAGGATCAAGGAGGAGAAGTTGTATGCAAAGTTCTGTAAGTGCTAGTTTTGGTTGAAATCAATAGCATTCTTGGAGTGCATAGTATCCAAGGAGGGTATTCAAGTTGATCTGGTGAAGATTGAGGTCGTTCGGTGTTGGACTAGCTTACCTCAGCTACGGAGATTCATAGTTTGGTGGGCTTGGATAGTTATTATCTCCATTTTGTTCAGGATTTCTCCATTATTACTGCTCCGTTGACCATGCTCACTCAGAAGAATATGGTATTTCATTGGTTCGATGAGTTACATTGCTTGTTGCCATATCTGATTTTTCTACTTATGGGATTTGAGCTGAGGGTTTTAGGAAACAGCCTCTCTACTTCTATGAGGTAGCGGAAAGGTCTGCGTACAATCTACCCTCCCTAGACCCCACCTGTGGGATATCACTGGGTATGTTATTGTTGTTGTTGTTATTGGTTCGATGAGTGTGAAGAGAGCTTTCAAAACCTCAAGTTATTGTTGACTATAGCTCCAATTCTAACATTGCCATAGGAGAGTGTTGATTTCACTATCTATTGTGATGCTTTGGAAGTGGAGCTAGGTGGTGTGTTGATACAGAAAGTAAACGTTATTTCTTATGCCTTTAGGTAATTAAGGGCGCATGAGTAGACCTACCCCATTCATGATTTGGAGTTGGTTATAGTTGTGTTTATGTGGAAGTTATGGTGTTGTTATCTATGTGGAGCCATTGTGAGATCCTATTGTATATCTTCAATCAGCGGGACCTAAATGTTACACACGAAGATAGACTGGGCTTCTAAAAAATTATGACTTGACTATTCTCTATCACCCCAGAAGTCCAGCATGGAAGCTAATGAATTGAGTAGGACTGCTTCTAGCATAGGGAGTTTAGCAGCTATCCAAGTTGAGGAGCAACCATTGCCTAGAGATGTTGAGAGATTAGCTAATGGGTTGGTGAGGCTACAAATTTTAGAGTAGGAGGATTGCTTGCTACTGTGAAGGCCTGCTCATTGTTGATGGATCAGATTTGTGAGAGAAAGTATGAGGATGAGAAGTTATATTTTATCCGAGATAAAGTGACTAGAGGTGAACCTAGAGAGCAAGTGCTCGATTCTGATGGTGTTTTGAGGATTGAGTTGCATTTGTGTGCCCAAGGTGGGTTATTTGATTAGATTAATACTTGATGAGGCTCATTGTGCTTGATATTCCATTCATCTAGGGGCAACAAAGATGTACCGTGATTTGAGTTAGCATTATTACTGTCCTGGTACGTAAAGAGATGTTGAAGAGTTTTTATCTAGGTGCTTGGCATCTCAGCAGGTCAAGTGTGAGCATTTGAGGCCAGGTGAGGAGCTCCACTGGATGCCCATTCTTGAGTTGAAATAGAAACATATTCCCATGGACTTTATTGTTGTCTTATCTCCTAATGTTGGGGGTTTACTCTATTTGGGTAGTGGTAGATCATCTGACCAAGTCTGCCCACTTCATTCTTGTCAAAGTGAAGTATATATCTGAGAGACTAGCCTAGCTTTATATTAGTCAGATTGTGAGACTTTACAGGGTCCCAATATCCATTGTGTAAGGTCAAGTTTCCTTGTTACCTAGCATTTGTGGAGGCCTTTACAACATGGTTTGGGTACCTGTTTGGATTTAAGTACAACTTTTCACCCCAGACTGATGGCCAGTCCGAGAGTACTATTCAACTATTAGAGGATATTCTCCGAGCCCGTGTTATTGGTTTTGGGGCTAGATAGGACCAATATTTGTCCATAACAGAGTTTGCATACAACAACAATTATCATTCCAGCATTCAAATGCCTCATTTGAGGCTTTGTATGGCCAAAGATGTACATTGCCCATAATTTGATTTGAGACAGTAGTAGTATTGAGTATGGATGTTGACATGTTGCGATATGATATTGAGTGAGTATGATTGATCCATAGTAGATTAGTGACAGCCCATAGTTGCCAAAAGAGTTATGCTGATAACGGGTTTGACCTTTGGAATTCGCGGTTGGTAACATAGTTTGGTTGAATGTTTCACCTTTGAAGGGTGTTATGAAATTTGGGAAGAAATAGAATCTTACTCCGAGGTTCATTGGTCTTTTTGAGATCCTTGATAAAGTGGGAGAGGTAGCTTATAGACTTGCTTTGCCATCTGACTTGTCTTCAGTCTATCTTGTGTTTCATGTTTCAATGTTGCAGTATTATGTTTTAGACAATATCATGTGATTTCTAAGGATTCAATTGAGTTGAGCCTTTATTTGATTTATAAGAAGCAGTAGGTAGCCATTTTGTATAGGCAGGTGAGAAGGTTGAGAACTAAGGACATTGGTTCAATAACGGTCTAGTGGAGCCATAAACTTGAGAGTGAGGCTACATGGGAGATAGAGGCGGATATGCGTGCCCAATGCCCCTAGTTTTTTAAGCCTACAAGTATGTCCCTTATCTCATGTTCGAGAACGAATATTATTTCTAGTAGTGGATGATATAATGACCTTGAAGGTCATTTCTGGTATTTCAACCTAATTACCATTTTCCCCTTTGAAAAGTTACCGAGGGTCATTTTTGGATAGGTATAAAAGTTGAATTTTGATAATATAATAAAAAGTTGGGTTTTACAAAAGAAAGTGTTTTAAAAGATTTGAACTTGAAACTTTTGAGTTTTATGGTCATTTTTGCATTTCGAGTGTCAAAATTTGATTCCACCGATTCCATCAGTTCTGGAATACTGAATCTAGCATAGTAGGACTTGCAGAATTGAATTCAGAGTTAAAAAATGATTCTTGGCCTAAAGTTCCATTTTTAGTTAATTTTGGATCATTGGTTTGACTTTGGTCAACAATCAAGGTTCAGGATCTCGTGTCGAAGTTCTGTCAGTTCCAATGATTTTAGATAGTGATACTAATGCTAGAAATGCATTTGTTTTAATTTTTAAAGGTTTTGAGAATATTTTAAGTTTTTAGGTCCGAAACTAATTTAAATGATCCTTCATGGGCTTAGGGCCACGAAGGTTCTAGTTTCATATTTTGACGGATCCATTGAGGTCGGATTGTAATTTTTCGTAGGGTTCTATGTATGGTTTATATTCATGGGATTCAAAACAAATTTCTGAGGGTTCAATTCCAATTGTTATGTTGTTGTGTTGTGCTACTTTTGTTGTTTCTGGTGCATATAGCACCAGTGCTCTGCGTTTGCACTTCAATATCCACATTCGTGGTGTACAAACATGACCTGAAAAATAAACTTCATTATAACGTGATTTGAACCCTCTCCATCATTTTGGACATTTCAAGCTTCGTTCTAAAGAGGATATTCAAGGTTTTGAAGGCAAATTGATTGGGTAATTATTTTCTAACATATTTCAACAATTTGCATTGATTAATTTATATTTTAACTTCTAAATTTTAGGATTTAATGATGAAATTTGGGGATTTCTGGAATTAAGTTTCCTAAACTTTAATCATTGATTTCTCCCTTATCTGAGCCCCATTTTTGAAACCGTCTTCACCCTTGAATTCTTTCTTACGTGGGGAATATTTTCATACATAAATTTTCAATATTTGGCTAGATTTTTTGACATGACATTTTTTTTTATCATTTTACCTTATCTTTTCAAATTAATTGATTTTAGAGTCATTAGACTCATTATGTGATTAGGATGCCATATTTGAATAGATTGTGGTGATTTGGAGTATTGTAGAAGGAAGAAAGCAGTGATTTCAACTTGTTTCAAGACATTATTTGAGGCAAATGGACTTCTAACTTTTTAAGAATTTTGTATGCTCCTATATATATGTGTAATTGAGTACTTTGAGGGTAGAATGGTATCATTATAGGCTTGATCATGACTTCTCGTGTTGAATTCTTCTTTATATGGAAATACATTGAGTTATAAATTAATTGTGAATTCATAAATTATGTGATTTTGTGAATCATTTTATGTTGATAGCGAGATGGTGCTTATATTATGTTATTATTGATACATTGAGACTGTGGTTATATTGAAACCCTAATGATATTGAGATATTGATGATATGATACATTGACTACATTTAGATTTTGATGATATTGAAACAGTAATGATATTGAGATATTAATGGTATTGAGATATTGAGATCCTTCTGATGTTGATATTCTGATATAATTGTGAGCACCTTGCATCTATAATTGTTTGTGCATTGACACTTGTTATGGCAATGTCTGAGATATGAGTAAGGTAATATGTGGATTGGTGGCCGATGTCTTTATAGATCGAGCCAAGGTTGTATGTCGGGGTTCTGAGATCATTTTCGAATAGGTCCGAGGAACTTTTCGTGTGGATAAGCATTAGCCGAGGTCTTTGCAGAAATGTTCATAGATACATGATCAATATGTGACCCTAATTGGTTCCAACTAAGGTAGTTATCTAGTCCGCAGATGTGTATCGAAGGACAGACATGCATCAGAATTATGTGACTTTTCATCGCATTATTCATATTTCATGGCATATACTCCATCTCATATCATATTTGATTGATATAATGGTATATTATCTAAGAGATTGTATACTTATTATTTCCCTAATCTTGATGTAAGTGTTGAATCTATTTATATACTTGTTTATTGAGATACTATGCTAGATGATGAGTACATCTAAGTTACAGTTATCTGTATCTTTTATTGTGCTGGGACTTTCCTGAGTATATGGTTATAGTTTGGCGGATTATGTTTAGGATTTGAGGAGTTACTTGTGTTCTTCATTGCTTTATTTTAGGTTAGTTCCATTTGGTGAGTACCCAATTATTTGGGTTTGGGCTAACTCACCTTGGTGGGTTAGGTGAGAGCCATCACACTCGAATTTTGGGTCATGACAGTAACGACCTAATGGCTAGTAACATTATCCGCTTTAGGCCTAGGCCGATACATCTTTAAAACACATTATTAATAGGCAAAGCTTGTTTATTTAGATACCCAACATCTCTCCTATGTTTTGCCGATATGGGGCTTCTATCTAAAGATTGGTTGTTACACCTTCGCCCTTCTGGATGTAGTCATTCTCTTCGAGGGTGAAGTCCTCTAAAGTCTTGTACTTACTATCTAACATGTTGTAGCATCTACCCGGAATCTCCACTGCTTTCCTATTGGCATCTACTCTTGCAATCCACTCAATTTCGATTATGGCGTTAATAGGCTGCTCCGCTCGCTCGTTGTCACACACCTCAACGGCCAAAGGTGAGTAAGATGTTAGGGCATCACTTATATGAGCTCAATGACATCTCCTCCTTCTTCATGGAGTTATTCTTTCCCTTTTATGCTTCTTCCCAGCATCCAGCCTAATCTTGGCAATGTTAGTGGCATTGATGTCTCCGTCACTTTACATTTCCATTAGCAATAACCTTGCTCTGATGCCACTTTATCACAAACTTAGACATTGGCTAAGACTTCTGTGTGTCAGTTGATAACATACTCATAACTCTTTCATGATCCTATAAGCTTAAATAAGCCTTTTCAACTAGATACCTAAGGGAAAGCTGGATTGAAGAAGATAAGAAAGCTATTTTAGAGAAGACTTGCTTATAGCTTGAAATATTGCTTACACTTTCTTGTTTGCCTTACAAATGAATGACCTCCCTTTTTATACTACTCAGTAGAGGTTAAGTGCAAATAATAATTACTTTCTAAGTCCTTTAATGTTTACATATTAGTACCTACTTTAGAAGACTCTATATATCTTGAGTTTTCTAAGGCTCTTCAAGATTTGACTACATTGTTCTAGAGTCATCCTTAAATGTCTCCTTGACTCTAGATTTTTTGCCCTTCTTTATGGTCAAGTGGCTGGTCGTGACTTCCATGCGAAATTTGGGAACTTACTCATGACTTTTTCATAATCTTGTAAGCTCGAGTAAATATTTTTAACTAGATCACTAAGGGAACAATAGATTAAAGAAGACAAGAGAGCTTTTAAAGAGAAAACTTGTTTATAGCTTGGAAGATTGCTTACACTTTCATGATTACCTTACAAATGAATACCCCTATTTATACTACTCACCAGGGATTAAAATGTAAATAATATTAACTTTACAAATCCTCCAATATTGACAAATTAGTCTCCACTCTAAAAGACTCTACATAGCTAGAGTTTTCTAAAGCTCTTCAAGATTTGACTATATTGTTCTAGATTCTTCCTTAAATCTCTCCTTGGCTCTAGATTTTCACCCTTCTTTATGGTCAAGTGGATGATCATTACTTCCATGCATAACTTGTAAACTTACTCATGACTTTTTCATGATCTCATAAGCTTAGGTACGTATTATTAACTAGATCACAAAGGGAACATGTCACGACCCGAAATTCGAGCGTGATGGCACTCGTCTTATCCCACCAAGATGAGTTAGTCTACAACCCGACTATAACAATAAAAATGTGGAATTACAATAAAAATAAAAGTTCAATTATTGATAATGAGTCAACTTAATGAAAATCCCCTAAAACCTGGTTGTAATGTGCAAAAGCTTCTAGTGTATTATAATAAATTCGAAAGGAAACACAAGTATCAAATGATATTGTCTCTAGAATAGAACAAAATCATAAAATAGGAGTAAGAAGTTAGCTGGGATGGCAAACAGCTACCTCTCGCAATCTTCACAGGATGCCTTAGACAAGAAAAAGTAGAGAGTATCACGACAATCCGTGCTCACAACCTACAAAATTGTTGTAGCAAGGGGGGTGAGTACCAAATACACGGTACTCAGCAAGTGAACTACTAAACATAAAATTAAGTAATATAGAATACCGGTACCCCCAACACTCCAACCAAACCCCACAACTACAACCTGCATAAATCAGTCTACCATAACAGTTCACAATGTACATAGTAGATAGCTCAATAACCACAACAACTATTATATATCAACAACATCAGGGATCAAGTGCATCTATCACAAGTTTCACAAAGAACTTACACGTTTATAAATGATAATGAGATGTAATGCAACGCAATGCAATGTCACGTAGAATGATGCATGTCTGTCCTAGTGATACATATCTGCTGATCATAAACATGCGTCAGTCAGAACCCATGGGAGCCACACATGGACCATGTATCTGTAGCGGCCCACGACATGACCCTCGAATCATAGTATCCGTCGTGGCGTGCGACACGTCCCTCGAATCTTAGTAACCATCGCGGCGTGTGATACGACCCTCAAATCATAGTATCCTTTTTAATTCTCATTCTTTTTCACTAGCCGAAATCATTTCTCATCGTCTTTACATTTCTTTTTCATATCTAGACAGAATCATTTCTCATCGGCTTTACATTTCTTTTCTTAGAACATCCAGTAATCACATAGTAAATGCACAATAATAATGTTCATGGAAATAAAATATGCAAGATGCTCATACATATTTATATATCTCAAAATCAAGAACGGGTAGCTCAATACCATAAATGTTGTCATATCCTCAATCTCAATACCATCACAACCTTAACAACATTGACATCTAAAAGTAAGTATCACTTTGATATCAATAACAAATAATAATTATTTCACATATAATAAGTCTCCATCATTAATTCACAAGTCAAATATCACTATAGGATAATTACCCAATTCAAAATATTTCAATCAAACCCTACATAAGTCGTTTTTAAAACCTCACACAAGAAGCACAAGATTCTATATACTTAACAAAGGTAGAAATTCACTTGCCTTATATAAAGTCTCGAATCACGTCAATTCTAAAGCTTTTCCCTTTCTATGACACTCCAATTCACCAAAATCTATTCAAATATAGCATCATAATTATATAATAAATCTAATGACACTAAAATCAATTAATTTGGTGGCAAGGGTAAAACTGTCCAAAAATTTTGTCGCCAGAAAAATACCATCGGAATTTCAAAATTTTTACATGAAAATGTTCTCCAAGTGATAAGGAATTCAATGGCGAAAACCAATTCAAAAACGGAGCTAATTTGAGGAAGAAATCGCATGTTAAATTTTTCGAAATACATTAAAAATGCAGCAGTAAATCTATAATTTTTACCTCAATCGAAGCAACAAAGTAAGTTTATGAAGCTCCTATGGCGTTCTCTTTGGAAAATTATACAATTTAGCCTTTTGAATCGCTCAAATCAGATCAAAATTGAGAGAGAAACCGTTAGTTGAAGTTTGGGGAAAGTTTGCGATCTTCTCCTCTTTCTTGGAGAAAATCCTCAATCTTCGTAGTCCTTTTAAAGAGAAAAACTTGGAAGGACTCTTTAGAGTTCTTGATGAAGAACCATAACTCTTAAAGAAGAAGAGTCAAGAAATCCTTTCTCATGATTCTTGAATTTGTTTTCTTGAAACCCTAGGTTATGATTTAAAATCCTATTAGAGCTTAATGAATATATGAAGAAATTCGGGTTAGCTAGATTAAAATTCATGAATAATGACTTACCTTGAGGAGGAATCTTGGAAGCTAATACTAACTTGATGATTTTCTTGATGATTCTTGAGTGTTTATGTATAGGAGAGAAGGGAGAGGGTTTTGATCATGAAAACTGATGTTTTATATGTTTTCGGGACCATAAATAGAAAGAAGTGGAGGTCACAAATTAGAGTAGCAGGTTAATGGTATATTTAGGTGTTTGTTTGTGTCCTTTTATCACATGTTCACATTCTCTGTGTATTATGTGTTAGTTTTATCTTGTTAGTTGCTCTTTCTGTCTCATTCCCTTCCTTTTTGTCATATCTAGTTATTTCTGCTTACGAATTTTGAGATGAGGGTTCCCAGGAAATAGCCTCTCTACTTTTATGGTAGTGGTAAGGTCTGCGTACATTCTACCCTCCCCAGACCCCACTTGTGGGATTTTACTGGGTATGTTGTTGTTGTTTTGTTGTTGGGGATCATAAATAGACTTGCAAAGGTTTTAGGATAAAAATACTCTCAAATTATAAAGAAAAAACGTCATTAACTCATCTAGTGAGGGTTCGCGACGTGCTCAAGGCGCGGACTTTCGGTCAGCTCTGCACCTCTCCACTAAAATGGTCATAACTTTCTACTCTGAACTCCGATTAATGAAAAATTAGATGCATTGGAAAGCAAGTTCGAATATCTTCGATATGATATATCATGGCTCACCTAACCCATTATTCTTTAGGAGATATGGTCATTTGAAGTTGACCCTTCTATCCACTCATACGAACACTTAGTTGCTAGAAATTCTTTAGACTTGGCATGATGTAAAAGATCCCTTATGACTGTAACTCACATCTAATATACTTTAAATACTTAGGAATTGATCCTAGCATATATATACAATCTAAAAGTCACTGGTCCATCTACCTTTTACAAAATCTTACTTTAGAACTCAAACGCTAAGAAAGTTTTTAGCTTAGCTTCGTACTAGAGGGTTCGTGTGACCTTAGATCTTCTCCAATTCTATTCCCATGTTAAGAATTTGACTATAATACTTATACTCAATTAAGAATCATTAACTAAAATGCTATATCCTACGAAGAATGACTCAGTCTTAGCTAAAAAAAATTGGGGTGTTATATTATATCCCCATTGGGATCATTTGTCCTCGAATGATGAGTAAAGGTGGATATCAAGGCACGAATAGACTCAAAATTCAGCTTGACACTCCCATCAGTTAATCAAACTTTCGACTCCTCATCACTATCAACAATCCCTATTTAGACTCAAGAATAGACAACCTACTCAAGAAAAGACAATCAATTTAATTAAGGGTAAGGAAATTACCTTCAACATTCTCGTTGTCAGGAACGAATAAAAATCTAGATTCCTTGCAATACTTAATCAACCAATTTGGACAGTCACAAGTCACCCTGAGTATACAAATCGACTCCAATCAAGAGTAAAGATACTCTTTAAGACATTTTCACCATCAAGCACGAATGGTACATTACAACGCAGTCAATTCTAGTCATTTGAACACCTCGACAATTAGCATTTCGAACTCAGGAAGGAAGCCATCAACTCTAATAGGGAATGAGACTGTCGATACATAATACTCTATATACAATTTTCAAGCTTAGCAACTCATCTCAATTGTACTCCATTTCATGGAACTCTACTCCCTCAACTTAAGCTTATAGCTCTTACTCAAATTCCCAGCTAACCATCTCCTCCTCTTCCATTCAAGCCTACTTCTAAGCTTCAAGGAGTTATTCCCTAGATGATCATACTCATACAAAGTAAATCCTCAATATTCAACTCTAAACTTCCACAGGGACTTTCATTAAAAGATCACTAGTCCTCTTCACTACCTCACTACTCTTCCTCAAACCCTTATTATGAAATCTTCACTTGTCTATCATCCATATTCACATAACAATAAACCCAAATTCAAGCCTATCACTCTAACCACTTCAACTATATTTTAGAATTTTCAATCTCACTTAGCACTTTTACCTCCACCATTCAATGAGTTATCACTCAAAGTCACACCACATACTCTTACCTATCTACTGTTCATCATAAGGTTTGACTTTCCTCCTTATTCTTATCTCTATCCCTATATGACACAAGTTTAACACTAATACCATAATAAGCATACACTCACTCACTCCTTATCTACCCTCATCCTCAATCTACTACCCTCAACATCACAATTTAAACCTGGAAGAACATATTACTTCCCCTTTTTTGCAAATCCTCAAACTGCTATCTCTCCATGCAAAATAAGCAACAGTGGAATAACAAGCCGAAGGTCAGTGCATGCGTAAGATGACATCAGAATCAAGAACTCTCATCCCCTCTTATCAACCTTCATCTCTCTACTATCATCAACACTTCTATCAAGGATGGAAAACTGGATTACTCAAAGAGCTTGGAATGAAAGATCATTTGCATTCAATCGAGAAGTCTTATCTAAGAACATTCATAGATTACAATTTCTCTCGTCTATCAAGTCTCATTTTATGTTAACAGAACTATGCATAGTGTAAAACTCATGTCACATCACATTCAACATGGGACTAGAAACTCTTAGATTCATGGGGTAAGATCAAGATTAATGAATGAATTCATTACTTCTTCTCATCAAAACTCAGCATGATCGGGAAGCAACATGATGTGCATGGGATTAACCCATAGGCACGAACATTCATACACCCAAAGGGAATGAAATGTTACCTCAACTGAAGTATAAGGACTATATGAGGTTGAAAAGAATTGATATCTCATCTTGATCAGCCTATCACAATCCAAAAACTCAAGATCTACTTCTATTCCTCACATCATCATCTCCCCCTTAGGTCTCAAGGTCCTCTCTCTAAATTTGTTAATCAATTTCCTCTACTAGGCTATAAGCATAAACCTCCACACTGTCAAGGAATCACTATCAACAAGAATATGCATCTTAAACCCTTCTATTATTCTATAGTCACATATATATAACTGGCCACTCAAACTCCTCTCAACGATATCACTCTTGGTTTCCTCATGTCTCTATGGAACTCTCTCTCTCTCTATCCCCCCCCTCTCTCTATTTGCTGCTCTTATTGGTGTACATGATCACTTTCCACAATTATTACACTCTAACATCTTTTTTTAGCCTACTAATGCTCAACCACTGTGCTCTCATAAACTTATTTGTATAATACTTAGACTATTATGGAGAACTAATCATCATCTATTCATACGCCCAAATCGCTTAGCTTCTTATGACGACAAAGATTACTTACATCAACCTTCTCCACATCAACAACTCAAATGTACTATTCGGATTCTCATAACAGTCATAACTTAGAGCCTCACACATCTGTACACAATCATGGTTAAATATCCTAAACCTCTTAAGCCTCTTCTTTCCTAGTGCTTCTCCCTTAATTCACGTAGAATAATGCATGTCTGTCCTAGTGATACACATCTGCTGATCATAAACATGCCTCAGTCAGAACCCATGGGGGCCATACATGGACCATGTATCTGTCGCGGCATGCGACACGACCCTCGAATCATAGTATCCATTGCGGAGTGCGAGACATCCCTCGAATCATAGTAACCGTCACAACGTACGACATGACCCTCGTATCATAGTATCCTTTTTAATTGTCATTCTTTTTACTAGCCGAAACCATTTCCATCGGCTTTATATTTCTTTTTCATATCTAGACGAAACAATTTCCCATCGGCTTTACATTTCTTTTCTTGGAATATCCAGCAATCATATAGTAAATGCATAATAATCATGTTCATGAAAATAAAATATTCAAGATTCTCATACAAATTCATATATCTCAAAATCAAGAATGGGTAACTCAATACCATAAATGTTGTCATATCCTCAATCTCAATACCA
>JAOTQR010087181.1:0-35023 GCA_025774065.1 Solanum ossicruentum
CTTTCTCTTGACTAGAGGCTTTATAGACTATGTAAATTAAAGTGTGGTCATGTCTCGTACTTTAGACACCGTGGCCCAAACGGCCTAGCTATTCACATCTCCTTTTAGCTTGTTATTACTGTTTATCTTCCTAAAAGCATGCCAAACATAAAAATTTCTTATAATATGTATACAGGACGCATAGACATAGGTTGGTTCTCCCGAGCATTATCGGCAATGGGTGCCAGTCCGCTCTAATAGGATCTGGGGCGTGACATGGTTCCAACAACACATCTAGCATATATTGGGTGGGGGCCAAGAAACTTTCTGGGCTCATCCTCATAGTATCAAATGTTCAACATAAAGAGATAACAAATGCAAGAGTAGTAAAGCTAGTGTCCTCGAACTTGAGGACTCAATAAAGATTATCTTCAAGATGCCAAAACTAGCCTAGTGGAGGATGATAATGAGGTGCTATGGTTCCTACAAGGTAACATCATGTAGGCATTGAGTATGCGTTAGTGCATTTGAATGTACAAAGTATGTAGGATACAATGCAACAAGACATAATCCAATATAGACAAAATGCTTAATCATAAGCAATGAATAAGTATAGTATCAATATGACATATATGATCAATGCTGTAAGTAAAACATGCTTGTAAAACCTATAACTTACAAATATAGATTACATGTGTAGGAAAGACCATAGTCATGGACCAAGTAAGCTATTACTTGGAATCTTAGACATGTCACCTCTTTGGAAGGTGATTGAGGTATCTACCCCTCAACACGGTAGTACGGGTATGTCACCCCCCGATAAGGTGGTCAAGGTACATACACCTCAACATGGTAGTACGGGCATGTCATCCTCCGACAAGGTTGTCAAGGTACATACCCCTCAACGTGGTAGTACGAGCATGTCATCCCTGACAAGGTGGTCAAGGTACATACCCCTCAACGTGGTAGTACGGGCATGACACCCCCCAAAAAAGTGGTCAAGGTACATACCCGTCAATATAGTATTACGGGCATGTCACCCCCCAACAAGGTGGCTAAGGCATGTTACCCCCTCATAAGGTGGTTGGGCATGTGACTCCCCCAACAAGGTGGTCAACTTGTAACACTATAGATATTTTTCATGAATTCAATACATATATACAATCCTTTAATCATCAAATAGTCACTTGATTCATAATCCATGCAACAGATCATCAATAACTCAAGAATCTTTGTCAAGACATTTTATCAAACACTTGGTGGGTGTGTAATGGTAGTTCAAAATCATGCAATTCGAGAGTGAATTAATATGGGAGAACTTAATGTAAATTAACCCACCAACATATAGCCAAAACCCTCATGTAAGATATCTTGAAATCCATCATCACATCTCATAACAGATCATAGTTTTGTAGCCCAAAACATGCATAGATACAATAGACAAACCATCTGATAGTATAAGCTTGGAAATAGGCAGACATGTGTTTTCAATCAAAATTTCATAAAACCCCAACATTACTTATAATTTCATAATAAGTAATACCCATAAGCAACACAACTTCGAAATATGCAATTTTCATAAAAAGGAAGGTTAGATACCATGGGTGAAAGGACCCAATATTTGAAACCCACATTCCTCAAATTTGGGAATTTCCTTGATGTAGATTTGAAGTGAACTTGAAGCTTGAATAAAGTTCTTGAGATCTGGAATTAAGCTTGAGACACTTGAATTTGGATGACATATTTAGTTAAGTGTTAGGAGGGTTTTGATAGGGTCTTGAGTGATTTAGAGTTGAAAAATGACTGAGTATAGGTGTTTTCACACATATGAGGGCATTGGAAAGACCCCAATGTTTTGGGCCGAAACTAAAAAATCAAGGAAGCACAACCATTACTCTGCGATGAGTCCACGGCGTAGAGGTGTTGTGGACCCACACTAGAATTGTAAAATTTTGTGAAAATTTGTTTTTCGATACGGGTCTCCCAAAATCCGTGTTATACCTATTTCCCACTCAATTCTTTTGCCTAATCAAGAGTATGAAGTTGCATTTTGTGATATATGAAAACTACAGTTATAGACATTTTTGAGGCACAATTGCGGGGCATTTTAATATCTTCCCCTTGGAAACATTTGCCCCCGAATGTCGAAGAAACGTACATAAGAGAAGTAATCATGAAGATTTCAGCCTGACATGAATGCAACAAATGCATTTAAACATCATTTTCAAATTCTCAACTTAATGTCAAAATCACCATAAACTTGTCAACATAAATATGAATGCATCCAAATGACATAAGAGCTGAAACTTAAGACTTGAAATCATATAGGGGAACTTAAATTAATACCTCCAGCTAGAGAAAAAAGTATGATATATTGGTATCGCTTTTGTATATCTGCCTCGGCTTCCTGTGTGACACTTTCAACTTGTTGGTTTTTCCGAAGAACCTTGACGGAAGCTACATCCTTATTTCTCAACCTCTTCAATTGTCTATCCAAAATCTCCATCGGGACCTCCTCATAAGTCAAATTATCTTCTACAATACCCATAACATCCAAGGGCACTATAGCACTAGGGTCACCCACACACTTTCTCAACATGGATACATGGAAGATCGGATGAACCATATTCATATCAATGGGCAACTCCAACTCATAGGCCACCTTATCAATCCTCCTCAACACTCTATAAGGATCCACAAACCTTGGACTCAATTTACCCTTCTTGCCAAATCGAACTACACCCTTCATGGGTGAGGCTTTCAAGTAAACTCAATCACCAACCCTAAATTCAAAATCTCTCCTTCTCACATCGAAATATGACTTTTGCCTACTTTGGGCTGTTTCCAACCTCTTCCTTATCAACCTCACCTTTCCAAAGGATTTCATGAATAAATCCAGACCTAGAAAAGCCATTTTCCCCACTTCAAACCACACAAATAAGGACATACAACGCCTACCATAAAGAGCTTCAAAAGGAGCCATATCAATGCTTGAAAGATAACTATTGTTGTAAGCAAATTCAATGAGTAGTATTCATCTCAACTACCCTTAAACTCCAAAACACAAACTCTAAGCATATCCTCAAGAGTTTGGATAGTCCTCTTGGCTTGGCCATCAGTTTGAGGGTGAAAGACCGTATTAAGCTTTACCTTGGTGCCAAGACCTCTTTGGAAGGACCTCCAAAACTGAGAAGTTAATTGAGCACCACGATCCGAAATGATAGACAAAGACACCCCATGCAATCTAACCAGCTCATGAATGTACAATTTGGCATAAGCTTCGGCACCATAAGTAGTTTTGACTAGTAGGAAGTGACCGACTACATCATTCTATCAACCACAACCCAAATAGAGTCAAAATGCTTTCTAGTCTAAGGCAACTCAACCACAAAATCCATGTTGATTTCCTCCCACTTCCAAATAGGAATCTCTATATATTTGGTCAGGCCACCCGACCTTTGATGTTTGGCTTTCACTTGTTGGCAATTGTGACATTTGGATATGAACTTGGCAATGTCTCTCTTCAAACCACCCCACAAATACACTTTCTGCAAGACTCTATACATCTTTGTAGAACCGGGGTGAATAGGATAGGAAAAATTATGAGCTTCATCTAGAATTTTTTTCTGAAGTCATCAACACTAGACACACACAATCTAACTTAGTACCTAAGAGCACCAGCTCTCCCTTGGGTGAAAACCTCCACTTTACCATTCTTTCCAAGGGCTTCAACTCTAACAAGGTGGGGTCAGGATCTTGTTTTGCCTTTACCTCCTCAATCAAGGATGACTTAGAGCGATCAACAACCACTACACTAGCATTATCAACTTCTTCCAACCTAACCCCTAAGCTAGCCAACCGATGGACCTCTCTAGCCACATCTTTGCCACTAACATCAACATGAGCTAGGCTACCCATAAACAACCTACTTAGAGCATCGACCACAACATTAGCTTTGCTGGGGATGATAATGCACACTAATATCATAATTTTTAAGGAGCTCTAACCACCTTCTTTGTCTCAAGTTAAGATCTTTTTGGGTGAGCACATATTGGAGACTCTTGTGATAGGTAAACACATCAACATGGACCCCATAAAAGTAATGATGCTAAATTTTGAAAGAAAATACCACGGCCGCCAATTCAAGATCATTGGTGGGATAATTCTTCACATGCACCTTAAGTTGCCTAGAGGCATATGCTATCACCTTATCATTTTGCATCAAAATATACCCCAAACCAACTCTTGAGGCATCATAATATACAACAAACCCTTCCAACCCCTCTAGTAGAGACAAAATAAGAGAGGAGACAAGCTTATCTTTCAAGGTTTGAAATTTCTTTTCATCCTTTTGGTCCACACAAATTTTGTGTTCTTTTGGGTCAACTTAGTCATAGGAGAAGCAATAGAAGAGTACCCATTCACAAATCTCCCGTAACAAACTGTCAAACCCAAGAAACCTCTAATGTCCGATGGTGTCAAAGGTCTAGGACAATTTCTCATCACCTCTGTCTTCTTAGGATCCACCTTAATGCCATCACCCGTCACCACATGTCCCAATAATGCAACATCTTTCAACCAAAACTCGTGTTTCTCTTATTTTGCATACAACCACACATCCCTCAAGATTTCAACACCACCCTTAAGTGATCCACATGCTCCTCCTTACTATAGGAATAAATCAAGATATCATTAATAGAAACCACCACAAACAAGTCAAGGTAGATTTTAAACACCTTATTCATACGATCTATGAATATAGCCGGTGCATTAGTCAATCTAAAGGACATAACCACAAACTTAAAGTGCCTATACCTAGTCCAAAAGTCTGTCTTGAAAATGTCACACTCCCTTACTTTCACTTGGTGATACTCGGAACAAAGATCAATCTTAGAGAAGTGCCTAGCCCTTTGAAGTTGATCAAAAAGGTCATCAATCCTTGGTAGAGAGTACTTGTTCTTTATGGTGACCCTATTAAGTTGTAAGTAATCAATGAACATTCTAAGAGAACCATCCTTTTTCTTCACAAACACCACCGGTGAACCCTAAGGTGACTTACTAGGGCTTATAAAACCCTTCTCCAACAAATCCCTCAATTGCTCTTTTAAATCCGCCGAGGCCATACGGTAAGGCGGAATAGAGATTGGTTGAGTGTCGGAAAGGAGGTCTATACCGAAGTCTATTTCCCTTTTAGGAGGAACACCAAGAAGATCATTAGGAAAGACATCAAGGAACTCATTGACCACCAGGACCGACTCTATAGGAAGGACTTTGGACCCAACATCCCTAACCTTCACAATATGATAGAGACACCCCTTAGAAATCAACTTTTGGGCTTTAAGATAAGAAACGAACCTACCCTTGACCATGATATCCTAACTTTCCCACTAAAGGATGGGCTCATTAGGGAATTAGAATTTGACCCTACGGGTTCTACAATCAATAGAAGCATAATATCCATGCAAATAATCTATCCCAAGAATGACATCAAAATCCACCATATCTAACTCAACAAAATCACTAGGAAAGATTTTATGTAATATTAGTACGAGGAAATTTCTATAGACAATTTTAGCAACAATAAACTCAGCAATGGGGGTAGACATTTCATAGGGTTCACACAACAATGCGGGGATAACATGAAGGTTTTTGGCAACAAAAGGAGTTATAAAAGAAAGAGTGGCACCCAAGTCTATCAAAGCATACACATCAAAAAAAAAACTTTAACATACATGTGATGACATCGGGCACCTCATCTACCCCTTGTCTCCATTGAAGAGCATAAAATCTATTTTGCCTTGGAGCACCCCTTTGTTGACCTCCTCTTCTCTTTGGACCCACATTTACACCTTGGCCTTGTGGAAGACCATCTCTACCTTTGTTTTGTGCACGCGGACAATCAATCACCTTATGACACAATTCACCACAACCAAAACAAGCATTAGAGTTTCTCAAACATGGGCCATTATTATTGCTACCATACCTTTGGCACATAGCGTTAGGCACCACACAACCTCCACCTTGGAATCTTTGATTATCATTAGCAAACCTCCTATTAGGAGCATTGGAATACCTTTGGCATTGGAACTTGTGGCCTTGAGAAAATCAGCTACCCTTGGGATTTTTGAATCGACCTTCAAAACGGGCCCTCTTGGAGTCCCTACTTCTGTTTATAAGATTTTCCCCCTCTACTTGTTTGGCATATGTCATGATGTAGGACAAATCCATATTACCTATTAGCATGGGGGCACAACACTCCTCATTAACCAAGTCGGACATACCCGACACAATATTTGTTCATCTTAAATCTCAGCTTGGCAACCATTTGGTGGGGCAGACTTAGAAAGTTGGTTGAAATTGAGGGAATTCTCCCTCACACTCATGGAACCTTGATTAAGGTTCATAAACTCCATCATTTTGTCCTCTCTCAGCTCAATAGGAAAGAACTGGTAGACAAATGCCACTTTGAAGTCTTCCCAAAGGATAACATTATCATTCACTTTCTCCATCTTCCATTAAGTGAACCAAATTTGAGCTACCCCTTTGAGTTGGTAGGCTTCCAACTCCGCCTTTTCCTCCGAATTGACCCCCATAATGGACAAAACCTTATACACCACATCAATGAGTTCTTATGGATCCTCATCTACCTTGGATCCATGGAACTCCGTTAGGTTCATTCTAGTAAAATACCTCACCCTTGAGACCGGAGTAGGTGCATGAGGAGCTTGGGCTCCTTAGTTTATTTGGTTGGTCATAGCATGAGCCAACATGGTGATAACATCTCGGAACTCTTCATGAGCGATTCCCCCATCTTGAGGAGCTTGAGAAGCGGGAGGGGCTGGTTACCCCTCGGGTGAATAGGCTCTCCTTAGTCTTCCTCTTGGAATAGGAATGATCTAGAATATCAAAGAATATTCTTTGAGGAAAACACCTTACCTTACTCCTAAACCACAACATAGATCATGAAGAAGGGAAACATTTCCTAAAATGCGTCATAACCTCTTACTTATAGTTGTGGTGTACTTCACAACCATGAACAAGTCTCTAATTGACATGATGTGCTGGATTCCGAGGATCATTAACAACGTAGTTCTCTGATACCAAGATTGTCACGACCCAAGCCTAGGGCCTAGACGTTACATGACAAATGGGGAACTCGAAGGAACTCCAAACAAGCCTCTTAGCATATCAATTGCACATCCTTGCTCGGGGAAGCAAAACATCATCAACAAGAGACATAAAGAAGGGAACAGGACTAAGGAAAGTCTAGGATAATCATAAAACATTCAAGAGTCACGATCATAATATAGTTACATAAATGGTTCCAACAACACCTCTAGCATAGATTGGGCAGGGGCCAAGACACTTTCTGGGCTCACCCTTATGGTATCAAATATTCAACATAAAGAATTCACAAAAAGCTAGAGTAGTATAGCTAGTGTCCTCGGACTTGAGGACTCACCAAAACTTATCTTCAAGATGCCAAAACTAGCCTCGTGGAGGATGATTGTGAGGTGCTCCAGTTCCTACACGGTAACATCATGTAGGCATAGTGTATGCATTAGTACATTTGAATGTACTAAGTATGTAGGATGCAATGCAACAAGACATAAGCCAATATAGTCAAAATGCATAATCATAAGTAATGGATAAGTATAGTATCAATATAGTATGCATGATCAATGCTTTAAGTAAAGAATGCTTGTAAAACATATAACTTGCAAATATAGATTGCATGTGTAGGAAGAGACCATAGTCATAAACTAAGTAAGCTATTACTTGGAATCCAAGGCATGTCACCCTCTTGGAAAGAGATTGAGGTATCTACCCCTCAACATGGTAGTACAGGCATGTCACCCCCCGACAAGGTGGTCAAGTTACATACTCCTCAACATGGTAGTACGGGCATGTCACCCCCGACAAGGTGGTCAAGGTACATACCCCTCAATGTGGTAGTAAGGGCATGTCACCCCCTGACAAGGTGTTCAAGATACATACCCCTCAACTGGGTAATACGGGCATGTCACCCCCCGAAAAGATGGTCAAGGTACATACCCCTCAACGTGGTAGTACGGGTAGATCAACCCCCGACAAGGTGGTTAAGGCATGTCATCCCTTCACAAGGTGGTTGGGCATGTAAACCTCCCTAATAAGGTGTGGTCAACTTGCAACACTATATACTTTTCATAAATTCAATACATACATACAATCCCTTAATCATCAATTAGTCACTTGATTCATAATCCATGCTAATGGATCATCAATAACTCAAGAGTCCTTGTCAAGACATTTTATCAAATACTTAATGGGTGTGTAATGCTAGTTCAAAATCCTGCAATTTCGTAGTGAAATAATATGAGAAAACATAATGTAAATCAACCCACCAACATATAGCAAAAACCCTCATGTATGATACCTTGAAATCCATCATCATACCTCATAATAGATCATAGTTTCGTAGCCCAAAACATGCATAACTACAATAGAAAAACCATCTCATAGTATAAGCTTGGAAATAGGTAAACATTTGTTTCCAATCAAAGTTTCATAAAACCCCAACATAATTTGTTATCATAATTCATAATAAGTAATACCCATATGTAACATAACTTGGAAACATGCAATTTTCATAGAAAAGAAGGTTGGTCACCATGAGTGAAAGGACCCAATGGTTGAAACCCACATACCTCAAATTTGGGGATGTTCTTGATGTAGATTTGAAGAGAACTTGAAGCTTAAATAAAGTTCTTGAGATCCAGAATTAAGCTTGAGATACTTGAATTTGGATGAAATATTTGATGAAGTGTTAGAGAGGGTTTTGAGAGGATATCGAGTGATTTAGAGTTGAAAAATGGCTATGTATAGGTGTTTTCATGCATATGAGGTCATGGGGCCAAGACCCCAAAGTTTTGGGCCAAAACTGAAAAATCAAGGAAGTGCAGACACTACTTCGCAACAGGTCCATGTTGCGAAGGTGTCAGGGACCCATAATGGATTTGCAAAATTTTGCGAAATCATCTTTTCACTACGGGTCTCCCAAAATCCGAGTTATATCTATTTCCCTCTCAATATTTTCCCCTAATCAAGAATATGATGCAGATTTTGAGGTATATGAAAATTATGATTATGGGCATTTCTGAGGCACATTTTTGGGGGGCGTTTCAACTATGTTACCACCATAGGATTATGAATTAGCTAATGGATCCATATAGCTTAAGTTGCATGATTGACCAAAATGGTAGTGTTCCCATATGACACATGTGAATAAAATACTGAAGTGGTTGGTGTTACCATAAAGTTAATAAGATGTGTATACCGAAATGGGTGGTGTTCCCGTAAGGTGATGATGAGGCACTTTTTGAAAAGGGTAGAGTTCCCGTGAGGTGAGTGTCTGGTTTACCTTGGCAAAGTAGACTACTCCTAGTTCGGTATAGAGTGAACATCGAAATTCTAAGTAGTAGCTCACTTGGTCTTATGTATCGATTATCGTCGCTTCCGATATATGCATGACATGTTATATGACTTGATGATTCCTCACACATATTTGGCCATGAAATTGAGCATGTATGACATTTTGAGATTACATTCCTTGATTATGATTATGCATATTATTTAATTTAGCTTATGCTCATTGTTGAAATTACACCTCGCATACTTAGTACATCCCAAGTACTCATACATACTTTTGCCTAAATGATTTTACCATGTAGGAATCATATCTCCTTTCCATCCTCCTCCTTTACGCGGTTAGACGTTTCAATTGAAGATTGCTTAGTCAGTTCTCCACTTCTAGGGACAAAATCCACTTACATTCATGCGTTCTTTATACTCATTTATTTTTGGGTACTATCTTTTGAGGGTGAGCTCGAGAGTTGTCTTGGCCCCCATTGCATTCATGATTTAGAGGTGCTATTGGATATAATTGTGTTACGTACACTATGAGCTTGACTCTTATGTTATGTAATTATGGAAGAATCCCTTAGTCCTTATTTCCCTTTATGTGCTTGCATGTTGATGATGAGATGAAGTCCCAAGTCCCTAATTGCCCCCATAGCATGAGTCATACTTACCTACCCCTTAGATTTATTGCTTTATGATCCATGCTTATCCTTTTCACACAACATCCCAATAGTGTGAGTCCAAAGTCCCGTTTCCCTTAGAAATTATATGCTATGTGTTTATTTCTCAATTATGCATCCGAAAAACCAAGGATGTGCTATAAACGCTTTGAGGCTTGTTTAGGGTTCCTTCAGGTCCCCCATCCGCTGTATCACATCTAGGCCGTGGTCTTAGGTCATGCCATTTAGGATTAGAATTAGTGGAAAAGACAAAATTGTCCTTCATTAAAACTACAAGAAAGGATCCATGAAAGCCCAATTACGGCCACAGATGGAACCACAGACCATAGTCCTGATCTTCTTGTTCTCAATTTTCAAACTTCAGAAATTACTTGCCAAACCCTACCTATGAAAACCCTACTTACGGGCTGTCTATCTATCTATGGGTCATGGTTGTACTTGTGGAGTCCTTCCACACTTATCCAAATTTCACACTTTCCTGGACCTCTTCCACGAAGATATTCTATGGGCCATGTATGGGTCTATAGACGATCCTTTTAATTGTAGATCACCTTCTAGAAACTACAAATTTTGTCATATTTGGAACTCACACCTACGACTCTACCTATGAGCTGTGAATAGTTTCATAGATCATCAATGGCTTTGTAGTTCACTGTCACGACCCAACCCTACGGCCTAGAAGTGACACGACGAATGGGGAACCTGAAGGGACCCCAATGAAGCCTCTTAACATATCATTACACATCCTTGGTTGCAGAAGCAATTAAATAACAATAAAAGAGTAGAAATAAGGGAACACGAGGTTAAGGGATATCTTTCATATCATAAAGTATCAAAAAAGTCAAGAGAGTCAAAGCTCAAGCATCATTACATATCTTGTCCAACAACACTTCTAAACATAGAACTTAGTGGGGGCCAAGACAAGCAACCAGGCTCACCCTCATAGTCAAAGTATACAATAAAGAAATGAGAGTCTATACATAGCATACATCAAGAGAAGTATGTCCGTGAAGTTGAGGACTCACCAGCTTGCTTTGAGAGGTATCACACTAGCTACATGGAGGAGGAGGATGATCAAGTGGGGCTCCGGTTCCTACATGGTAACATCATGTAGGCATAGAGTATGCATTTGTACATCTGAATGTACTAAGTATGTAGGATGCAATGCAACAATAGATAAGCAACATAGTCAAAATGCATAATTAAGCAATAGATGATCATGTAGCAATATGGCATGTATGAATGATACTTGAAGTATGCATGCTTATATATAGAACATATTACATGTGTAGGACTAGACCGTCATCATATATCAAGAAAAAGTACTTGGAATCTAAGGTAGACCACCCCTTAGAAGTGGTTCAGGTACCAACCCCTCAATTAGGTGATGGTTAACAACCTCCATTCAAGGTGATTGAGGTACCAACCCCTCAATTGGTTGATGGCTTTCCTCTCCCATCCAAGGTGATTGAGGTACCAACCCCTTGATTGATTGATGGCTTACCACCCCTATCCGAGATGATTGAGGTACCAACCTCTTAATTGGTTCATGGCTCACCACCCCTATCTAGGTGATTGAGGCATCAACCCTCAATTGGCTATGGTCAACTCACAACATAAAAGATACTTCTCATGAAATCAACACATACATATCACCTTTTCATCATTATAACATCGTTCAACTCATATGCCAAACATTAGGCCTTCAACAACTCAAGATACATCAATCGGACATTTCATCAAACAATTGGTGGGTGTGTAAAGCTAGTGTATAACCATGCAATTCAAAAGAGAAATCATTCAAATAAATTCAATGTAAAACCACCCACCAACATTTGGTAACACCTTCATGCAATATACATAAAAATCCTTCATCAAATATCAAGATAAATCTAAGATTCATAGCTCAAAACATGCATAAACAATTACACTTTTACAAAAGCACAACATAGTTCATAGTCAAATTCATAATAGAAGACCCATAAGTAAAATCAATTTAGAAACATGTAATTTAGGTAAAAAGGAAGTTTAGGCACCATGGATGAAAGGAACCAATGGTTGAAACACATATACCTTGACTTTGGATAATTCTTGATGAATATTGGAAATGGAAACTTGAAGATTAAGTGAAATCCTTAAGATTTGGATGGGTTTTGGGACTTAAAATTTGGGCTGAAATATTTTTCTAAGTGTTTGAGAGAGTATTGGGGAATGTCTTGTATGATATAAATGTGAAATATGGCCAACTGTAGGTATTTTTATGCATAGGAAGACTTAGGTTCATTACACGAAATCCTTGGATCAAAATGAAAAACTGCACAAAAAAATACACAGAGGCGCACCCATGGCGCGTCCCGCTAGGGGCGCGAAAACCTCACGGGAATTTGATTTTTGGGAAATTAAAATTGTGATTTGTTTGCTCTAAAATTGGGGTTAGACCCATTTACTACTCAATTTTGCCCCCTAATCTAGAATATGCAGTCAAAGTTTCGATATCATGCACGAATTTTGAAATATATGAAAATTACGATTCCGGGCACATCCAAGGCACATTTTCGGGATCCTTTTGGGGTCGATTCAATATCTCCCCCTTGGAAACATTCATCCCAGAATGTCAAAGAAATGTACATATTAAGAATAATCATGAAGAAATTAACCCCAACAAGAATGCAACAATACACTTAAACACCATTTTGAAAAATCTCAACATAAGTGTTAAAATCACCATGAACTTTGTCACTATAAATATGAATGCATTCAAATGACATAGGGGCTAAAAGGTAAGACTTGAAATCACATAGGAGACTTAGAGTTAGTACCTTAGTCTTGAGTAGAATGGAAAAGATAGGGATATCGCTTTTGTATGTCCGTTTCGGCCTCCTATGTAACACTTTTGACTTGTTGATTCCTCTTAAGGACCTTAACGGAAGCAACATCCCTGCTCCTCAACCTCTTCATTGTCTATCTAAGATCTCTACTAGAACCTCTTAATAAGTCAAGTTGTCCTCAACAACACCCATAACACCAAATAGGACAATAACATTCAAATCACCCACACATTTTCTCAACATGGATACATGAAACACCGGATGAACCAAGTCCATTTCACTAGGCAACTCCACCCCATAGGCCACCTTGCCAATCCTCATCATCACCCTATAAGGACCCACAATTTGTGGACTTAATTTACCCTTCTTACCAAAACGAACCACACCTTTCATAGATGACACCTTCAAGTAGACCCAATCACCAACTTTAAATTCAAGCTCTCTTCTTCTCATATCGGCATAGGACTTTTGAGGACTTTGGCTGTTTTCAACCTTTCTCTAATCAACCTTACTTTTTTTATAACCTCTATAACCTGATCCGATCCCAACAAAGCCATTTCTTCCCCTTCAAATCACCCAACTGGTGATCTACAACGTCTACCATAGAGGGCCTCAAAAGGAGCCATGCCAATGCTAGAATGATAACTATTGTTATAAGAAAACTCAATCAACGGAAGATGATCATACCACCTACCCTTAAACTCCAAAATACAAGCCATAAGCATATCCTCAAGAGTTTCGACAATTATTTCGGCCTAGCCATATGTTTGACGGTGAAAGTTTGTACTAAGCTTTACCTTGGTTCGAAGACCTTTTTGGAAGGACCTCCAAAAATGTGAAGTGAATTGAGCACCATGATCCGATATGATAGCAAAGGGCACCCCATGCAATCTCACCAAATCATGAAAGTACAATTTAGCATAGTCTTATACCCCATAAGTAGTCTTAATCGGTAGGAAATGAGCCAACTTTGTCACTATATCAACCACAACCACAACCCAAATAGAATCAAAACCCTTTCTAGTCCTAGGAAACCCAACCATGAAATCCATGTTAGTTTCCTCCCACTTCCAAGTAGGATTCTCTATGTCTTGGGTTGGGACACCCGGCCTTAGGTGTTCGGCTTTGACTTGTTGGCAACTATGACAACCGGATACAAATTTGGAAATGTCTTTCTTCATACCTCCCCACCAAAACACATCCCTCAAATTCCTATACATCTTTGTAGAACTGGGGTGGATAGAATCAGAAGAATTATGAGCCTCATCAAGAATCTTCTCTCTCAAGTCATCAACACAGGGCACACACAACCTACCTTGGTACCTAAGGACACCATCTCCCCTTTGGGAGAAAACCTCCACCTTGCCCTCTTTCGCCAAGGTCTTCAATTCTAACAAGGAGGAATCAAGATCTTGCTCTTCTTTTACCTCATCAACTAAGGAAGACTTTGAACCATCAACAACCACAATGCCACCATTATCAACATCCTCCAACCTAACCCCCAATATAGCCAACTGATGGACCTCCCTAGCCACCTCTTTACCCCCATCATCTACATGAGCTAGGCTACCCATAGACACTCTACTCAAAGCATCCGCCAGACATTAGCCTTACTGGGATGATAATGCACACTCATATCATAATCCTTAAGAAGTTCTAACCATCTTCTTTGCCTCAAGTTGATATCTTTTTGAGTGAACACATATTGAGACTCTCTTGATCGGTAAACACATCAACATGTACCCTATACAAATAATGACACAAAACTTTTAAAGGAAAGACAACAGCAACCAATTCAAGATCATGAGTAGGATAATTCTTTTTATGCGCTTTGAGTTTCTTAGAAGATTAAGCTATCACCTTATCATTTTTCATCAAAACACAACCCAAACCAATCCGGGAGGCATCACAATACACAACAAACCCTTCTAACCCTTCTGGTAGAGACAAGATAGAAGTGGTCATAAGCTTATCCATCTAGGTTTGGAAACTCTTTTCACACTCATCAGTATACACAAACATAACCTTCTTTTAAGTCAACCAAGTCATGGGAGAGGCAATAGAAGAGAACCAATTCCCAACCTCTGATAATAAGCCACTAAGCCCAAGAAGCTTCTAATATCCAATGGGGTCAATGGCCTAGGCCAATTTTTAATCACATTCATCTTTTTAGGGTCCACCTTAATACCATTCCCCAACACCGTATTACCTAGAAAGGCAACCTCATTCAACAAAAATTTACACTTCTCATAATTAGCATACAACTTCTCTTCCTTTAGTCTTTGCAACACTACCCTTAAATGAGCCACATGCTCCTCCTTATTATGAGAGTAGATCAAAATATCATCAGTAAAGACCACCACAAACAAATCAAGGTAGGGTTTAAAGACCTTATTCATAAGATCCATGAAGATAACCAGTGCATTGGTCAACCCAAAAGGCATAACAACAAATTCATAATGCCCATACCTAGTCAAGAAGGCCATCTTTGGAATGTCACACTCCCTCACGTTCACTTGATGATACCTGGATCGAAGATCAATCTTAGAGAACTGACTAGCCCCTTGAAGTTGGTCAAACGAATCATCAATCTGTGGTAAAGGATATATATTCTTTTTGGTGACCCTATTAAATTGCCAGTAGTCAATGCACATTCTAAGAGACCCATCCTTCTTCTTCACAAACAACATCGGTGCACCCCAAGGTAATCGGCTAGGCCTAATAAAACCCTTCCCCAACAAGTCCCTCAATTGCTCCTTCAACTCCTTTAACTCTATTGGGCCTATATGGTAAGTAGGAATACAAATGGGTTGAGTATCGGCGAGGAGGTCTATACCAAAGTCTATTTCCCTTTCTAGAGGAACACTGGGAAGGTCATTTGGAATGACATCAAGGAACTTATTTACCACTGTAACTGATTGTATAGGAGGAACTTTGGACTCCACATCCCTAACCCTCACAAGATAATAAAGACACCCCTTAGAGATCAACTTTTGGGCTTTAATGCAAGAGATGAACCTATCCTTGACCACCACATCATAACTCTCCCACTCAAGGATGGGTTCATTTGGGAATTGGAGTTTGACCCTACGGGTTCTACAATAAATAGAGGCATAATATGCATACAACCAATCCATCCCAAGAATTACATCAAAATCAACCATATCCAACTCAATGAGATCACAAGGACATATTTTATGTAAGATGTAAATGAGAATTTCTATAGACCTTCTAGAAACAATAGATGCACCAATAGAAGTAGACACCTCAGAAGACTCACAGAACAATTCGGGCTCAATATGAAACTTTTTGGCAATAAAAGGATTAACAAAAGAAAGAGTGGCACCCAAGTCTACCATTGAACACACATCAAAATCAAAGACTTTTAACATACCGATGACGACATCAGGCACCTCACAACCCCTTGCCTCCCATGTAGAGCATAAAACCGATTGTGTCTTGGGGCACCACCTTGTTGGCCCCCTCTACCCAAAGGAACCACATTAGCACCCTGACCTTGAGGGCGAACATCATTACCCTTATTGCGATTTATTGGACAATCAATCATCTGTTGGCCTACTTCCCCACAACCAAAACAAGAATTGGTATCCCTCAAGCATGGGCCACCACGACCCCTACCACACTTTTGACACACGAGTATACGCATCACACCACCACCCTCTTGGGGCCTTGGGTAGTCATTGGCAAATCTCCTATTAGGAGCATGAAAAGACCCTTGGCCTTGGTGAAATCAACCACCCTTGTGATTTTGGAACTTGCCATCAAAATGGGCCCTATTGGCCTCATGACCCTTTCTCTTACTCAATTTGTCCTCCTCCAATTGTTTGGCGTCAAACATCAAGCAGGACAAATCCATATCACTAATCAACATAGCAGTATGATATTCTTTACTCACCAAATAGGATGCACCCATCACAAACTTATTCATCCTAGACCTCGAGTCGGCAACCAAGTGTGGAGCATATTTTGAGAGTTGGTCGAACTTGAGGCCACACTCTCTCACACTCAAACACCCTTGCTTCAAATTCATGAACTCCACCAATTTGGCTTCTCTAAGCTCAAGAGGAAAGAATCGGTCGAGGAAGGCCGCCTTAAACTCCTCCTATAGAACCACATTGTTGTTCCCCTCCTTCTCCTTCCATTGAGTGTACCATATTTGAGCCACCCCCTTGAGTTGGTAAGCCGCCAACTCTGCATTTTCGTTTGACCTCATACCCATAATGGACAACACCTTACATATGTCATTAATAAATTCTTGAGGGTCCTCATTCACCTTTGACCCATGGAACTTCGGTGGTTTTAACCTCATAAAGTCTCCCACCTGAGATGTAAGAGTAAGAGCATGAAGGGCTTGGGCCCCTTGGTTGACTTGATTAGCCACAACTTGAGCTAGCAAAGTAAGAGCATCCCGGAGCTCACCATGAGCCAGTTATTCCTCGGGTGTGCAGGCTCTTCTTCCTCTTGTGTTTGGCATGATCTATTATAGCAGAGAACAATCATTAGGGGGAAAACCTTACCTTAACTTCTATAGCATGACATAGAGTAAGAAGAAGGGAAACATTTCCTAAACATCTCATAGCCTCTTACTCATAGTTGTGGTGCACAACACAACCATGAATAGAACTCTAACAGACGCGGTGTGTTGGATGTCAAGGACTATTAACAACTTAGTGCTCTGGTACAAAGTTTGTCATGACCTAAGCCTAGGGCCTAGATATGACATGGCAAATGAGGAACCCGAAGGGACCACAATGAAGCCTCTTAACATATCATTACACATCCTTTATTGCAGAAGCAATTAAATAACAATAAAAGAGTATAAATAAGGAAACACGGGCCTAAGAGACATCTTTCATATCATAATTATCAAAAGAGTCAAGGGAGTCAAAGCTGAAGCATCATTACGCATCTTTTCCAACAATACCTCTAAATATAGAACTTAGCGGGGACTAAGACAAGCAACTGGGTTCATCCACATAGTCAAATCATACAATAAAGAAAAGAGAGTCTATACATAGCATAAATAAAGAGAAGTATGTCCTCAAAGTTGATGATTCACAAACTTGCTTTGAGAGATATCACACTAGCCACGTGGAGGAGGATGATGATCAAGTAGGGCTTCGATTCCTACATGGTAATATCATGTAGGCATAAAGTATGCGTTAGTCTGTTTAAATGTACTAAGTATGTAGGATATAATGCAATAATAGATAAGCAACATAGTCGAAATGTATAATTAATTAATAGATGATTATATAACAATATGACATGCATAAATGATACTTGAAGTAGGCATGCTTATATATAGAACATATTACATGTGTAGGACTAGACCATCATCATAGACCAAGCAACTTAGTACTTGGAATCTAAGGTAGAGCACCCCGTAGAAGTGATTGAGGTGCCAACCCCTCAATTGGTTGATGTCTTACCAACCCCATCCAAGGTGATTGAGGTACCGACCCCTCAATTGGTTGATGGCTTACCACCCCCATCTGAGGTGATTGAGGTACCAACCCCTCAATTGGTTGATAGCTTACCATCCCCTTCCGAGATGATTGAGGTACCAACCCCTCAATTTGTTGATGGCTTACCACCTCCATCTAGGTGATTGAGGCATCACCCCTCAATTAGCTATGGTCAACTCACAACACAATAGACACTTCTCATGAAATCAACATATACATATCACCCTTTCATCATCATAAAGTCACTTAACTCATATATCAAGTATTAGGCCTTCATAACTTAAGATTCATTAACCAAACATTTCATCAAACACTTGGTGGGTGTGTAATACTAGTGTAAAATCATGCAATTCAAGAGTGAAATCATGCAAAAAAATGTAATGTAAAACCACTCACCAACACTTAGTAACACCCTCATGCAATATACATCAAAATCATTCATCAAATCTTAAGATAGATCTAAGATTCATAGCTCAAACCATGCATAAGCAGTCACACTTTTACAAAACTCCAACATAGTTCATAGTCAAATTCATAATAGAAGACCCATAAGTAAAATCAACTTAGAAACATGTAATTTGGGTAAAAAGAAAGGTTGGGCACCATGGGTGAAAGGACCCAATTTTTGAAACCCATAAAATCCATATACCTTGACTTTGGAGAATTCTTGATGAAGATTGGAAATGGAAACTTGAAGCTTGATTGAAATCCTTAAGATCCAGATGAATTTTGGGACTTGAAATTTAGGGTGAAATATTTGTCTAAGAGTTTGAGAGAGTATTGGGGAATGCAGTATATGATATGAAGGTGAAATATGACTATGTATAGGTATTTTCATGTATAGGAAGACTTAGTCCCAAGCTCCAAATGCCTTGGACCAAAATGAAAAACTGCACAAAAAAATACACTGAGGCACGTGCCCAAAGCGCATCCCGCCAGGGGTGCCAAAACCTCATTAATATACGATTTTTAGGAAAGGATCCACTTTAATTCCATCACCCGACACCACATGCCCTAGGAATACAACCTCTTTCAACCAAAATTCTTACTTTCATATTTAGCAAACAACCTCTCATCCCTAAAAATTTGCAGCACCACTCTCAAATGATTTACATGTTCTTCTTCACTTTGGGAACAAATTAATATATCATCAATAAAGACCACCCCAAACATATCAAGGTAGGGTTTAAAAACCCTATTCATGAGATCCATAAATATTGTCAGTGCATTAGTCAAACCAAAGGAAATTACTACAAACTCAAACTGCCCATACCAAGTCCGAAAAGCCGTCTTAGGAATATCTCACTCCCTCACCCTCACTTGGTGTTATTCGGACCAAATATCAATCTTATTAAAGTGACTAGCCCCTTGTAGTTGATCAAAAAGGTCATCTATACTTGGTATAGGATATTTGTTCTTTATCGTGACCCTATTGAATTGTCGGTAATCGATGGACATTCTAAGGAACTATCTTTTTCCTTTACAAACAGCACTGGTGCACACCAAGGTGACTTGCTAGGCCTTATAAAATCATTTTCTAACAAATCCCTCAATTTTTCCTTTAACACCTTCCACTCTACCGGGTCATATGGTAAGGCGGAATGGAAATGGGTTGTGAATCGAGTGGAGGTCTATACTAAAGACTATTTCCCTTTTGGGAAAAAGACTAGGAAGCTCATCGGGAAAGACATCAAGAAACTCATTGACCAGTGGACCGACCCAATGGGAAGGACTTTAGACTCAACATCCCTAACCCTTACAAGATGATAAATGCAACCCTTAGAAATCAACCTTTGGGCTTTAAGACAAGAAATGAATCCATCCTTCACCGCAACATTACAAATCTCCCACTCAAGGATAGGCTCATTAGGAAATTGGAATCTCACTTTATGGGTCCTACAAGCAATAGAAGCATGATATACATGTAATTAATCCATCCCAAGAATAATATCAAAATCTACCATGTCAAGTTCAACAAAATCAGAAGGCAAGACTTTATGCAATATGAACACGGGGCAATCCCTATAGACTCGTTTAGCAATGATGGAATCACCAATAGGGTTAGACACTTCATAAAGTTCAAACAACAATTCTAGACACATATGAAGTTTATTGGCAATAAAATGAGTAATGAAAGAAAGAGTGGCACTTGGATCTATCAATGCATACACATCATAATAAAAAACCTTTACCATATTGGTGATAACATCAGGCACCTCATCCACTCCTTGCCGTCCTTGGAGAGCATAAAACCTAGTTTGCCTTGAAGCACCCACTTGTTGGCCTCCCTATGATCTTTTACCCATATTAGCATCTTGAAATGACCCCAAAAAGTGCTCAAAAATGTGCCTTGGAAGTACCCAGAATCTTGTTTTCCATATATCTAAAATTCCATTTGTAATTTCAAAAATCTGACTTAATATTCTTGTTCAAGGGGTCTAAATAAGGGCTTCAAGGGTCTAACCTCGATTTAAAGAAAAGAAATCAAATTATGAAATTTCACATGGTGCGATTTCTTGAGAGCATCCGCGACAAGAAGAGGTGTTATTTCTGCACTGTCTTTTCTTAGTTCATCCAGTTTTTTCTAAGTGTTGGATCTAAGTTTTCCCAAACCTATTTTCAACTATACTTAGCCTTATTTCACCTTTATATCACCCTAAACATTCCCCAATATTTTCCCAAATACTTAGACTCATTTCTAACCCTAAATTCAAGTCCTAAACTCAAGGCTAATCTCAAGAATTTCTTTAAGGATCTCACCAAGCTTTAAATCTCCATTAAAGTCTTCTTCAAGAACTTAACAAAAGCTAAGGTATGTGGTGTTGAACCATTGGGTCCTTCCACCCATGGTGCCTAAACCCTCTTTTACTTAATATTGCATGATTTAAAGTTGATTTTACATGTGGCTCTTGTATATTGAGAAATGTACTGCATAGTGATTTTAGTTCATAAAAGTATGGTTGTTTTAGCATGTTTTGAGCTTCAAATCTTGGATCTAATATTGGATTTGGTGAAGGGTTTGATATGAATGTCATGGGGTGTTGCAAGGTGTTGATTAAAGGTTTTACCACTGATTTTCTTGCATGATTTCATCTCTAAATTGCATGCTCTTTTACCCTCATTGCACACTCACCAAGTGTTTGATAAAATGTCCGATTATGGTTTCTTGAGGAATTGAAGGTTCAAAGCATGAGATATGAAATGTATGATGTTTTAATGATGAAACAAGTTTATGGACATGATGTATATATGTATGTTCTATATAATGTGTCATATTAGGCCATGTTCGGTCCGGGGGACACAAGGGCCTGGATGACTATATGAGGGGTAAGTACCTTGCCACCAGGGTGTCCGGGTATGAATGGCATCTACCATGTGAGGGGTAAGTACCTTGCCACCAGGGTGTCTGAGTGTGAACGACATTTACCATGTGAAGGGTAAGTACCTTGACACCAGGGTATCCTCATGTGAACAACATCTACCATGTGAGGGGTAAGTACCTTGCCACCAGGGTGTCCGAGTGTGAATGACATCTCCCGTCCAAAGTTGGGATTCTAGCTTGATCTCTTCGACACATATGATATCTTATATAAGCATGATTTACCCTAGCATGTTTTACTTATGCATCGATCATACATGTCATATTGCTATACTATGCTTATTGTCTAATGTATGCATTTTGACTATGGAGCTTGTTTATTGATGCATTGCATCCTGCATACTTAGTACATTCAAAGCACTAACGCTTACTCTTTCCTACATGATATCACCATGTAGAGATTGGTGCTCAAGTTGATCATCCTCTAATCCACGTGGTTAGGTCAGTGCTACTCTAACCTTGTTGATGAGTCCTCCATTCCGGGGACCTCAGTTTATGTTGATCTTATCTTTGTAATAAGACATCTTTCTCATCCTCTATGTTGACTATGATGGTGAGCTGGGTAGCTTGTCTTGGCCCCCGCTCTATCTATGTATTTCAAATGTTTGTTGGACATACTATATACTTATGATGAGCTTGACTTTTTGCATCTTTTTATGCTTCCACGACCAATGATGTGTAATGGCAAGTTAAGAGGCTTGTTTGGGGTCCCTTTGGGTTACCCATTCACTGTGTCTCATCTAGGCTCTGTGCTTGGTCGTGACAAACTTGGTATCAGAGCACTAGGTTGATAAGTCCTCGGATTCTAATACACCACGCCGATTAGAGTCCTATTCATGGTTGTGAAGCGCGCCATGACTATGAATAGGAGGCTATGAGGCGTTTTAGGAAATGTTTCCCTTCTTCATTTCCTAAGCCATGCTATAGAGTTATCATAAGTATTCTCCCCCTAACGATTATTGCTTTCCATGCTAGATCATGTCGAATACTAGAGGAAGATGAGCCCAAACTCCCGAGGAGCAACCTACCAATGATGAGCTCTGGGATGCTCTTACTATGCTTTCCCAAGTAGTGGCTAACCAAGTCCAACAAGGAGCCCAAGCCCCTCATGCTACTACCCTGGGAGCTAGGGTAAGAGACTTCATGAGGATGAATCCTCTAGTTTTCCATGGGTCAAAGGTGGATGAGGATCTACAAGAGTGTATGAAATCTACAAAATCTTGTCGATTATGGGTGTTGGGCCAAATAAGAATGCAGAGTTGGCAGTGTCCCAACTCAAGAAGGTGGCCCAAATTTGGTTTTATCAATGGAAATGTGAGAAGGGTAATGGCTATGTAGTGCTTTGGGAGGAATTCAAATTGGCCTTCCTTAATTGGTTCTTACCCCTTGAGCTTAGGGAAGCAAAGTTGGTTGAGTTTATGAACTTGAAACAAGGTGGTATGAGTGTGAGGGAATATGCCCTCAAATTTAATCAACTTTCAAAGTATGCTCCTTACTTGGTGGCCGATTATTGGTCAAGGATGAATAAGTTTGTTATGGGTGTCTCCGATTAGGTAAGTGAAGAGTGCCAGTCCGCCATTCTTATTAGTGACATTGACTTGTCTCATTTGATGACATATGCTGAGAAAATGAAGGACGAGAAGTTGAGAAAGAAGAGGGGTCACGAGGCCAAGAGGGCTCGAATTGAGGGTAGGTTCTACAAGGGTGCTAGATTCCAACAAGTCCAAGGGCCTCCTCACGCTACTAATAGCAGGTTTTCCAATGACTTCCCTAGGCCCCAAGGTGTAGGTTTTGTGGCTCCTAAGGATATGTATCATAGAAGTGGGAGAAAGCATGGGGGTCCATGTTTAAGGGGTTCCAATGCATGCTATGAATGTGGTGAGCTTGGTCACAAGAGGATAGATTGTCCAAAATTTTGTGGCAAGGTCTGGGGTGCAAATACGGCCCCTTTGGGTAGAGGCGGTCCTCAAGGTGGTACCCCAAGGAACAACTGGTTTTATGCTCTACATGGGAGGCAAGTGGTTGGTGAGGTCCCTACATTATTATCGGTATCTTGAAAATCTTTGATCTTGATGTGTATACTTTAATTGATTTGGGTGCCACCTTTTCCTTTATTACCCCCTTTATTGCTAAAAAGTTCCATGTTGAGTCGGAATTGTTGCATGAGTCATATGAGGTGTCCACTCCTATTGGTGTATCTATTGTTGCTAGGAAAGTGTATAGAAATTTTTTGATTTACATCTTCCATAAAATTTTACCTTGTGATCTTGTTGAACTAGATATGGTTGATTTTGATATTATCATTGGGATGGATTGGTCGCATGCTTACTATGCTTCAATTGATTGTAGAACCCGTAGGGTCAAGTTTCAATTCCCAAATGAACCTATCCTTCAGTTGGAAAGTCATGATGTGGTAGTGAGGGGTAGGTTCATCTCATGCATTAAAGCCCATAGGTTGATTTCCAAGGGGTGTTTGTATCATCTGGTGATGGTCAAAGATGTGGAGTCTAAAGTCCCTTCAATTGAGTCAATCCTGATTGTAAATGAGTTTCTTGATGTCTTTCCAAATGACCTTCCCAATTTCCCTCCCGAAAGAGAGATAGATTTTGGCATAGATCTCTTTCCTGACAGTCAACCTATCCCCATTCCCCCTTAATGTATGGCCTCGACGGAGTTGAAGAAGTTAAAGGAGCAATTGAAAGATTTATTGGAGAAGGGATTTAATAGAATTAGCCAATCACCTTAGGGTGCATTGGTGTTGTTTGTAAAGAAGAAAAATAGGTCACTTAGAATGTGTATTGACTACCGGCAACTCAATAGGGTCACTATAAAAAATAGATATCCTCTTCCAAGAACTGATGACTTGTTTGACCAATTGCAAGGGGCTAGCTTTTTCTCTAACATTGATCTTCGGTCCAGGTACCATCAAGTTAGAGTGAGGGAGTGTGATATTCCCAAGATGGCCTTCTGGACTAGATGTGGGCACCATGAATTTGTGGTGATGTCCTTTGAATTGACAATGAACCGGTCATCTTCATGGACCTAAGGAATACGGTCTTTAAGCCCTACCTTGATTCCTTTGTTGTGGTTTTCATTGATTATATTTTTATCTATTCACATAGTAGGGAAGAGCATATGGGCCATTTGAGGGTTGTGTTGCAAAGATTGAGGAAGGAGAGATTGTATGCTAAGTAACAAAAGTGTGAATTTTGGTTGAAGGAGGTTGCATTCTTGGGTCATGTAGTGTCGGGGGATGGTATAAAAGTGGATCCTAAGAAAATCGATGCATTTAGGAATTGGCCTAGACCATTGACCCCGTCGGACATTAGGAGTTTCTTGGGCCTTACGGGTTACTATAGAAGGTTTGTGAATGGATTCTCCACCATTGCTTCTCCTATGACAAAATTGACTCCAAAGAAGGTTAAGTTTGTGTAGACTGCTGAATGTGAGGAAAGCTTCCAAACATTAAAAGATAGGCTTGTGTCTGCTCCTATACTGTCACTACCGGATGGGCTTAAGGGATTTGCTGTGTATTGTGATGCATCTACAGTTGGTTTGGGTTGTGCACTAATGCAAAATGGTAAGGTCATAGCCTATGCTTCTAGGCAACTCAAAGTGCATGAAAAGAACTACCCTACCCATGATCTTAAATTAGCCGCCATGGTGTTTTCATTAAAGATTTGGTGTCATTATTTGTATGAGGTGCATGTTGGTGTCTTCACCAATCATAAAAGTCTTCAATATGTCTTCAGTCAAAAAGATCTTAACTTGAGACAAAGAAGGTGGATAGAACTCCTTAAGAACTATGATATGAGTGTGCATTACCATCCGGGTAAGGCAAATGTTGTGACGGATGCTTTGAGTCAGGTGTCCATGGGTAGCCTAGCTCATGTGGATTATGGTGAAAGGAGATGTCTAGGGAGGTGCATCGGTTGGATAGATTGGGGGTGAGGTTGGAAGATGTGGGTAATGGTGTTGTTGTGGTTGATGGTTCTAAATCTTTTTTGGTTGATGAGGTGATAGCAAAACAAGATATAGACTCCTCTTTGCTTGAATTGAAGGCCTTAGTGAAAGAGGGCAAAATAGAGGTTTTCCTCCAAAAGGGAGATGGGGCCCTTAGATACCAAGGTAGATTATGTGTGCCATGTGTTGATAGTGTGAGGGAGAAAAATCTTGGTAAAGCCCATAATTCCTCTTATTCTATCCACCCTGGTTCCATCGAAATGTGTAGAGACTTGAGGTATGTGTATTGGTGGGGAGGCATGAATAGGGATATTGCCAAGTTTGTTTCCGATTTCCATAGTTGTCAACAAGTCAAAGTCGAACATCAAAGGTCGGATGGCCTTACCCAAGACATAGAGACTTGGAAGTGGGAGGTAGTTAATATGGATTTCGTATTTGGGTTTCCCAAGACTAGAAAAGGTTTCGATTCCATATGGGTAGTGGTTGATAGGGTAATGAAATCAACTCACTTTCTACTGGTCAAGACTACATATGGGGCTGAAGAATATTCAAGGTTGTACATCAGTGAGTTGGTGAGATTGCATGGGGTTCCCTTATCCATTATATCAGATCGTGGTGCACAATTTACTTCACACTTTTGGAGATCTTTCCAAAGGGGTCTTGGAATCAAAGTTCACCTTAGTATGGCTTTCTACCCTCAAACGGATGGCCAAGCCAATAGGACAACTCAAACACTTGAGGATATACTTAGGGATTGTGTCTTGGAGCTTAGAGGTAGTTGGGATGACCATCTTTCATTAATTGAGTTTGCCTACAACAATAGCTATCACTCTAGCATCGGTATGGCTCCATTCGAGGCTCTTTATGGGAGACATTGTAGATCACCAATAGGATGTTTTGAGGTTAGAGAGGTGGCTTTATTGCAGTCGGATCTGGTTATGTATGCTCTTGAGAAGGTAAAGATAATTAGAGAAAGGTTGAGGACAACCCAAAGTCGTCAAATATCCTATGCCGATATGAGAAGAAGAGACCTAGGATTCCAAGTGGATGATTGGGTTTATTTGAAGGTTTCTCCAATGAAATATATGGTTCATCTTGGTAAGAAAGGGAAATTTATTCCTAGGTATGTTGGTCCTTATGAGGTGATAAAGAGGGTTGGCAAGGTGGCTTATGAGTTGAGGTTGCCTAGTGAGATGAATTTGGTCCATCCGGTGTTTCATGTCTCTATGGTGAGAAAATGTGTTGGTAATCCTAATGCTATTGTACCTCTTGATGTTGTTGGTGTTGTTGATGATAACTTGACTTATGAGGACATTCCAGTTCAGATTCTAGATAGACAAGTAAAGAGATTGAGGAACAAAGAAGTCGCATCTGTTAAGGTCCTTTGGAGGAACCAACAAGTCGAAGGTACTACCTGGGAGGCTGCAGTGCACATGAACAAGTGCTACCCTTATCTCATCCACTCCACTCAAGCCTAAGGTACTCATTCTAAGTCCCCTATGTGACTTCAAGTCTTACATTTCAGCCCCTTGTCATTCATGTGCATACATGTTTAAGTTGGCAATTTATGAAGATTTCACACTTATAATGGGATTTTGAAAGTGATGTTTAAAATGTGATGTTGCATTCATGTTGAGGCTGATTTTCTCATGATTATTCTTGTCTTGTAAATCTCTTCTACATTTGAGGATGAATGTTCCCAAGGGGAAGATATTGAAATGACCCCAAAAAGTGCCCGAAAACGTGCCTCGGAAGTACCCAAAATCTTGTTTTCCATATATCTAAAAATCCGTTTGGAATTTCAAAAATCTGACTTCATATTCTTGTTTAGGGGGTCCAAATTACAGTGACAAGTATCTAACCTTGATTTTAAAGCAAAGGAATCAGATTATGAAATTTCGCTTGGTGCGATTTCCAAAGAGCATCCGCGACGTAGAGGTGTTATTTCTACATTGTCTTTTCCTAATTCGTCCAGATTTTTCTAAGTGTTAGACCTATGTTTTCCCAAACTTATTTTCACCTATACTTAGCCTTATTTCACCCTCATATCACCCTAAACATTCCCCAATATTTCCCCAAACTCTTAGACTCATTTCTAACTCTAAATTCAAGTCCCAAACTCAAGGCCAATCTAAAGGATTTCTTCAAGGATCTCACCCAAGCTTCAAATCTCCATTAAGTTCTTCTTCAAGAACTTCACAAAAGCTAAGGTATGTGGTCTTGAACCATTGAATCCTTCTAACCATGGTGCCTAAACCCTCTTTTACTTAATATTGCATGATTTAAAGTTGATTTTACATGTTACTCTTGTATATTGAGAAAGGTACTGCAAAGTGATTTTAGTTCATGAAAGTATGGTTGTTTTAGCATGTTTTGAGATTCAAATCTTGGATTTAATGTTAGATTTGTTGAAGGGTTTTTGATATGAATGTCTTAGGGGTGTTGCAAAGTGATGATTAAAGGTTTTACCACTGATTTTCCTGCATGATTTCAGCTCTAAATTGCATGCTCTTTTACCCCCATTGCACACCCACCAAGTATTTAAGAAAATGTCCAGTTATGGTTTCTTGAGGAATTGAAGTTTCAAAGCATGAGATATGATATGTATGATGTTTTAATGATGAAATGAGTTTATGGACATGATGTATATATGTATGTTTTATATAATGTGTTGTATTAGACCATGTCCAGTTCGGGGGGCATAAGGGCTCGGATGACCATGTGAGGGGTAAGTACCTTGCCACTAGGGTGTCCAGGTGTGAACGATATCTACCATGTGAGTGGTAAGTACCTTGCCACTAGGGTGTCCGAGTGTGAACGGTATGTCCCATCCAAAGTTGGGATTCTAGTTTAGTTTCTTCGACACATATGATATCTCATATAAGCATGATTTACCCTAGAATGTTTCACTGATTCATCGATCATGCATGCCATATTGCTATACTATGCCGGAGATCAAGTGGTTAGGTCAGTGCTACTCCAAGCTTGTTGGTGAGTCCTCCTTTCTGGGGACCTCAGTTTATGTTGATCTTATCTTTGTAATGGGACATCTTTCTTATGCTCTATATTAACATGAGGGTGAGCCTGCTAGCTTGTCTTGGCCCCGCTCTGTCTATGTATTAGAGGTGTTTGCTGGACATACTATGTATCAACTTGACTCTTGTCTCTTGTTTATGATCTTTATATGAGTTCCCTTAGTCCCATTTCCCTATTTTTACTCTTTACATCTTTGTATGCTTCTGAGACCAATGATGTGTAATGGCAAGTTAAGAGGCCTGTTTTGGGTTCCTTCAGGTTCTCCATTTGTTGTGTCATGTCTAGACCCTAGGCTTAGGTCGTGACACACCTTTTCCTTAGGACGACCATCCTTACCCTTGTTTTGAGCATGAGGGCAATCAACAATCTTGTGACCCACTTCACCACAACCGAAGCAAGCATTAGAGTTCTTCAAACATGGACCACTATGGTTTCTCCCACACTTTTGGCACTTAGGATTAGTTATTCCACCATTGCCACCTTGAAACCTTCGGTCAGACACCCTATCATTAACAAACCTCTTATTTGGAGCATTGGATGACCCTTGACCTTGGAACTTGTGACCTTGTTGGAAACAGCCACCCCTAGCACCTTGGAAACCACCATCAAACCGAGCCCTCTTGGACTCCCCACTTCTTCTCTACCTAAGTTTCTCCCCCTCAAGTTGTTAGACGTATTTCATGAGCCGAGACAAGTCCATATCACTCACTAGCATGGCAGTATGACACTCTTCATTTACCAAGTCGGACACTCCCGACACAAACTTGTTCATTCTTGATCTAGGATTGGCAACCAAATGAGTAGCATACATTCGACAGCTTGTTGAATTTTGAGAGAATACTCCCTCACACTTATGGAGCCTTGCTTGAGATTCATGAACTCCATCATTTTAGCCTCTCTCAACTCAATAGGGAAGAACCAGTTGAGGAAGGCGGCCTTGAACTCCTTCCAAGGAATAACATCATCATTTCCCCTTTCCAATTTCTATTGAGCAAACCAAATTTGGGCCACACCTTTGAGTTGGTAGGCCACTAGTTCTGCCTTATCCTCTCAATTTACCCCCATGATAGATAGCACCTTATACACCTAAATGATAAACTCTTGGGGATCTTTCTCCGCTATGGACCCATGAAACTTTGGAGGGTTCATCCTTATGAAATCCCTCACCCTTGAGCCGGAGTAGCATCATAAGTAGCTTGGGCCCCTTGATCAATTGGTTGGTCATAGAATGGGACAACATAGTGATGGCATTCTTGACTTAACTTGGGTCATTCCTCCATCTTGAGAAGCTTAAGGAAAAGGATGGACCGGTTTCTCCTCGGGTCTACGGGCCCTCCTTGGTCTTCCTCTTGGTAGCGGCATGATCTAGAAGAGCAAAAGAGCATTTGTTAGGGGGAAAGCCTTATCTTTACATCTAAAGAATGACATATATCATGAAGAAGTGAAACATTTCCTAAAACGCCTCATAGCCTCCTACTCATAGTTATAGTTTGCTTCAAAGCCATGAACAATACTCTACTTGACGCGGTGTGGTTGGATTTCCGAGGACCATTTACAATGTAGTGTTCTGATACCAAGCTTGTCACATTCCAAGCCTAGGGCCTAGATGTGACACGACGAATGAGAAACCCGAAGACAACCCAAACAAACCTCTTAGAATATCATGAACATATCTTTGGTTGCGGAAGCAAAATAAGGCAATAACAAGAGCCAATTATAAAAAGGGAAGCAAGACTAAAGGGAAGTCATTCATAACCATAAAAACATATGAAGAGTCGAGCTCATAAGCATATACCAACATAGTATCTAACAACACCCTACTTAAGAATGGAGCGGAGGTCAAGACACTTCCCGGGGTCACCCTCATGATAATAAGTGTCATATATAAGGAATGCGTCTCAACATAGCATGAATAAAATAGGTATTGTCCTTGGAGTTAAGGATCCATCAAAAGCTTTCTTCAAGAGCCGAACTAGCCATGTAGAGAAGGATGGTCAATAGGAGCTCTGGTCCCTACATGGTACTATCATGTAGGCATAGAGTATGCATTAGTACTTAGAATGTACTAAGTATGCAGGGTGCAATGCAACAAAGACATAAGCCACAATAAGCAAGATCCATAAGCATAATCAATGGATATATACCAAATATGACATGTGAGAACCATATTTGTAATGAATTGTGCTTGAAAGAAAACATTCAACTTACATATATAACATACATAATAGACCAAGCAAGCTACTACTTAGAATCCGAGGCATGACACCCTCTCGGTAAGGTGTACGAGGCATGACACTCCCTCAATAAAGTGTGGTCTACTTGTCAAGGTAAATCAAACATGACTCTACTTGAGGGAAAAATATGAACTAGATGGATCTACTAGTAAAACCCATTTATGAAAATAATATAATCCTATGGTCGGACATAGTTTAGAGACTTATGACTTTATATAAGGACTCATTGAGTCTAGCCCCCGCCTTAAGATCAATTGGTCCTAAGTCTAATCCCATGGAATGAATGAAATAATGATAACCTTAATCGTAACATAAATAACTTGTAAGAGACATGATAGCTTGACATGAGTAGGTCATTAACATGCTTAACCTCTACTAGTGAGCTTAACTTGAATATGAGGGAAAATAGAAATCATGCTTGAGCCCTCAACTTGACATGAATGGCTGACAAGAGGATGACATCTTGAAATAGGACTCAACTTGTCACTTGTAAAATCATAGATATCTTTCATGAGTTAAATACATACTTTAGAGCCCACGATTATCTTGAATATGCTTGACTTTGTAAATCATGCAATAGTTCATCAACAACTTAGGAATTCTTGTCATGTAATTTAATCAAACACATGGTGGGTACATGACACTTGTTCAAAATCATACATTTCAAGAGTATAAACAAGAAGGAGTAAAACCAATTCATTTCAAAGTCATTCAAATCAACCCACCAATATTGTAGTAAAACCCTCATTTTGGGTATCTTCAAATTCATCTCAAATTCACAATAGTTCATAATTTTCATAGCTCACATCATGCATAACTTTAATAGCTATAAATCAACTCATAGAATGAGCTTAAAATAGGTATTCATATATAATCAATCAATACTTATTAATACTCAACATGATTTACATTCAAATTGCATAATGAGAGATACCCATAGTAATACAAGTTCAAATCATTCTATTTTCATAATAAGAGGCTTGGGCCCCATGGGTGAATGGACCCATGGATGAAGACCCACATACTTTAAACCTTGAATTTTCTTGACATTAAATTGAGGGGGACTTGAAGCTTGGGATGGGTTCTTAAATTCCAAAACTTGTGATTGAATTCCTTAAATTTGAATGGGATATTTGATGATGATTTTAGAGAGGTTTAGAGAGGGTTTTGTGAGTTTTAGAGTTGAAAAAATGGCTAAGTATGGAGGATTTCACATTTAAATGGGAATTAGGTGATTACCCAAATTTCCTTTGATGAAATATGAAAAATAGGGGAAATGTTGTACTGGTCCGCAACATGGACCAAACGCAGAGGGCCATTTTCACAGCTCCGCGACCTAGGCACGTCGAGGCCTAGTCATGCAGGACCACTGGAAATGCTCCCCATAGTGAAAATTATTTATCGCTATGGGTCTTCTAAAATTCGAGGTCTACCCTTTTCCCACTTAACTTTACCTCCTGAACAAGAATATGAAGTCGAATTTCCAAAATCACACACGATTTTTGAGATATTCAGAAATTATGATTATAGAGCATTCCAAAGCACATGAGGGGCGTTTTACATTTGTTGTCTGCTCTAGATTCAAATGATGTTGGGGTGGATAGAACACAAGGTATAGGGAGCTTGTTCGTTTTAGGAGACTAGATAGATTTGTGTATGGGAGACTTGTAACACCTACCCATCCACCTTGTTTTGTTCACATACAGGAAGATAGCTTTAATATATTTTTATTGGTCACGCTTATTCCTGCTCAATGATGCAGTTAGACTGTCAATAAGAATAAGCAGGTAGAGGTGTGAAACCTTGCTTGGCAAATTAAACCCTATGAATTAGTAGTTTGAAACCTATGATTGATCATAATTGAGGATAGAGTATATGTCAAAACAGTTACAATCCAGGAATCTTGCTTACATTGATAATCACCTAGTAATTATTTGAACTTAGTCTTAGTTTAACTTAAATTGCCAAAATATTTTCTCCCTATTTTACTTCTTTGAAATGCCCCATATTTAATTTTTGTGTCTAATAGGTTACATTTTAAATCTTTGCTGGTACACTCAAGATCCGGATCAAATACTGAAGATCCAATAGGATAAATAGGATGGTTTGATTTTTATCAAGAATAACTCTGTCAATCAGATACCACCGTCTAACTGCATCGAATAAGCTCCATCAATTGGATATCATCATCTAACTATGTCGAATAAGCTCCAGTAATTGGAGATCACTGCCTAACTACATCAAAAAAATTCTGCTTATTGGAGAATTCCATCTAGCTACATTAATCCTCATTGCTTGAAGCTTGTACATAGCAAACATCATTCAAAACTCTACCAGTCGGAGGCCATATATAGCAAACATTGTCTGAACTCTATGAATCAGAGGATGTATATAGCAAACATTGCTCAATGCCAATCGAAGGGCATGCATAGCAAATGTTGTTCAAGATCTATCAATTGGAGGTTGTAAATATAGTAAACACCATCCAATCTCTATTAATCGAAGATTTTACATAGCAAACATCATTCAAACTCCATAATTTAGAGGTTGTTCATAGCAAGCATTGTCAAAATTTTGCCATTTAGAGCCTTTATATAAGCAAAGAAAGTCACACTCTGCTAGTCAAATGTCACACCATAGCGACATCATCAAAGCTCCATCGATGCGGTCATGCATGCTAGCAACTTTGTCAGACGTCTGTAATTAAATCTTACGCTTACATACTTTGCACCTCCAGATACAAGTATTACATTACAATTGTCTTGCCATCCGAAGGCTTTACATTATAGGTTTTGCATTGCTAGATACAAGCGTGACATTACAATTGCCCCACCAGTCGTAGATTTTACCTTACAAGCTTTACCTTACTAGATAAAGGCATTATATTACAACACTCGCCAAATTAGAGGAAACTATATTAAAGCTACTTTACCTGCATCACATTCATGCCACAAGATGGAGACGTCAAGGATCGTTTGAATATCTATACTTTACTCTTTACATTATTATTTTCATTTACAATTTTGAAACACAATAAGTACTTTCACCCCTTTTTTGTCATATCTAGTTTATTCTTACTTATGGGTTTTGTGACAAGGGTGTCCAGGAAACAACCTCTCTACTTCTATGGTAGTGGTAAGGTCTGCATACATTCTACCTTCCCCAGACCCCACTAGTGGGATTATACTGGGTATGTTGTTGTTGTTTATTGTTGTAATAAGTACTTTCACCCTTTTTACCTATTTTGCAGAACAATGCATCACAACGTGAAACTCTCATCTAGGGCAAGCTAATGGAATGTCAAGCATCCCTAGCTATGTCAAGAATTCGCTTTCAGAACTCGACTTGACTTGATTTTTAGAAACTCATGTTTGACTCTTTGTTTAACTTCCATGGCTCAGTATCACCATAACCTAATACTAGGGAAATCTTTTGAAAATTTGTGTTCAGTTTCTACCATAGAGTTTTAGTGGAAATTACTACAGAGCATTTCTCTTTCCAAGTTATCCGTTAGAACTACATCTGACCTAAGTCCCAAGTCTTGGTATATACAAGTTACCATAGCTTGAGTTTGGCTGTTTCTATTTTGTTTGTGCTAACCTCTTCATACCTCATTACAGAGAGAACTCAATGTTATGATAATCCAATACTGGGCATATTTTGAATTAGGTCAAAATCTGTTGTAGGTCTATCCTCTCAAACTATATATGTCCTAATTTCTCATGAAACCTGAGATACGTACGCAACTCAAAAATTAGAGTTCGGCTGTAACTCTATAGAATGCCAAGTTTTTGCTCAAAAGTTTTTTAATGGTCGATCAAAATTAGATTTTGTCTGTTAGACCCCGTAATCACTTAACGGTCAATTATTAATTCGGGAAAAATTGTTGAGATTGAAGTATATTGTAAATTTAAGCAACTTAAGGCGCGGGAGTATGGAATCAAGTGAATTTGGCGAATAAATTTAAATTGAAGTCGGAAGTCCTTAATTGGAATTAAAATACAAAAGTTTGGGACTCAATTGGTCAATGGGCTAA